>CM019150.1:120037397-120173158 GCA_009733165.1 Naja naja | reverse complement strand
TCCAATCTCCAAATCAAATTAATTTTCTGAATACTGTTGACATTTTCCTCTTTTTTATTTCTTTGTTCCCCTCACTCCTTTCCATTTCCATTTATATAGCTACCCATGTACAGCCATCTAATGTCTACTACAATGCTTGTGGGAAAAAGGGCCAGGTCTTCAAGCCTTTTAAAGGCTAGGGAAATTGAACAGAGGGGAAAAGTAGGTGTCTCTACTGAGAAAGTATGGTACACCTTTTGGATGTAGAATGTCTGTGAGTGGACTTCTGGTTGGCTGTCAGAGAAGGGCGTGTGGGCAGAGCGACTCTGGGATGGACCTTCATTCTCCATTCTCAGGGGCTCTACAGAGTCCAAAGGGAGCTTGGAGAGCTTCTGTAGAGGGGTCCCCATAGAAGTCTCAGATGGCGGTCTGCGGTTGAGTGGGGTGAACCAAGACGAGCAGTGGAGAGGCGGGAGGCCAGCAATGGCCACCCCAAGTGGCCCGGCTACACTAGCGGTGACCAAGCAGAACCAAGGTACAGTTTCTGAGTTTAAAGAATCATCCAGTAAGCAAAGAACTAACTGGGAACAATTCAGGCGCCAATAAAACAACTTTTAAAGTATTGGAGGAAAAGATAACAGCTCGATCCAAGAGGGTGGTTCTTGTGGCGAGATCATGGCAGGAAGAAGTGGAAGGAATGACAGACAAAAACACTAGAAGGAGGAAAAGTTAGACAACTGAATAACTACATGCTGCTCGAGCAAGGCGCTTGGACTTAGGTTGGATTTTAACAGATCTGAAGTATGAGAACAAAATTTAGCTGGAGTTGATTTAAACGGACGCTGTGGACTCTACATAAATTAAATCTTTATACGAAAGGTTAGGAAGCGATTTAGATAAGAGGAGAGGAGAGACGGTTTAACAAATTCCAAGAAAGCATCTAAATAGATTTGGATTTTATTAATTTAAGCGATCAAACAAGGAAAGTTGCTGAGTCACACAACAAACTTTTCATCGGACACGAGATCCGGAAGACAGTGATTCTGGGAAGAGGAAGAAACAGGAGGAGGACTTTACAGAAACTTCATGAGTCAGCTGTATCACGAAAGAACCGAACTGAACAGTGATATACCATACTCTTTTCTTTACTTTTTTTTAACCTTTAACTTTGTAATTCTTAAACTTTCTTAAACTTTTTAAAGTTTCATTTTCTTAAACTTTCTTAACTTTCATTTTCTTCTCTCGATACCCTCCTCTCCTGTACCCCTTCTTTCTCCATTATCCTTTCGCTTTTAGAAGCTTTTTGCAGTATTTAAACATTTATTTATTTTAAAAATACTGAAGTATATAAACTGACAAGTCAATCAATTTAGTATTATAGTAGTTGATTTAGAAAGTATTTCTAATTGTTTACGTGTTAATGAAATTAGAGCATTTAGAATAATTAATTAGCTAATTAATTTATGAAATTAACTAAAGTTACTATTCTATAATTATTGACTTAATGAAATTGTTCAAATGTGAATAGGTAAAATTTTGATATATAGCAGATAATTATTGAATAAGTACAACTATATTATATTATATTATTAGCAATATATTTAGATAACTTTGTTGATATAAAACAACTTAGCTACAGCTTTTACTTTAGATAGGAAAACACAGACACACTTTCTTTTATGAACTTATAAGAGGGGGGAGGAGGTTGGGAGAGTGAGGTGATCTGAGAGAAGGAAAACATAGGGAAAACATAAACTTTAACTACCATTGTGGGGAAAATTGTAGGAAAACTTTGGAAAATGACAAGCACCACTAATGTCTCTAGGACTGGCACAGTCAGAAAAATACCTACCCAAACATCGACCACCACAGCTGTGATGAGTCCCTCTCTGAGAGCAATTGATGAGATGCTCCCAAAAGAACGTTCCAACTCTTGAAAGACCTACAAGGTCTATTATTAAATATGCAGGAGATGATGATTAAAAATCACGAGGATATGAAAAATGAAATAGGGTCTGTGAGAACAGATTTAAAAGACAAAATACAAAAGATAGACAAAAATTCAAAATATTCCAGCAAGAGATGAGGAAAAATCAGGAGAAAATAATAGAAATTGAAACAAAGGTGAACAAGGAGGAAAAAAGAGTAGACGAACTAACGGATAAACTAGAAAGGGAGAACAAAGAATTAGAAACAGCATAATATATCTTGAATCTGAAAAAGCAGCCCACTACTTGAGATTACAAAATGTAAGAGAAGAAAAAGGAGAAAACCTATGGGAGGTTATTGCAGGTATATTAGCCAATCTATTAGAGACAGGAAAAGATGATCTAATGAAGAAATCAATGAGCTGTATAGGGTACAAACCAATTACGCTAGGAGATTCAATCTACCAAGAGAGGTACATGTCAAGCTGGTTAAGAAATCCCTTAGGGACTAAATTTTACACAGATCGAGAGACAACACTCTAGAATATGCTGACAGACAAATAACAGTACTCAAACAAACCCCTAGAGAGTAAGAGACCTAAGAAGACCTTATCAATTCTTAACAACTAAACTTATAAACGAAGTATTAATTTTAGATGGTTGGTCCGGAAGGTATAATGGTGACTTGGTGCGATAAGAAATACAAACTAGACACTATAGAAAAAGCAGAGATGTTCTTTGAACAACAACTAAATAGAAAGGGGAAGATGAAGACCAAGAAGGAGTGAGAAGGGAGGAAAAGGAAATGTCAGATGTACAAAAAGGTAAACATAATAGATAACAAAGATGACAATAACAGGAAAGGGAAATTACAGAGGAGCCCAAGGATATCAGAATTACAAGAAGTGCCAAGTACAGGATCAATAGAAACACAAATTTGTGTGATTGTATATCTTGGAATATAAATGGTTTAAACTCCCGATAAAACGGAAAAGCTCTTTAAATACTTACAGATACAAAAAGCTGACATTATAGCGCTACAGGAAGTCCACATTGCCCAGAAACAAAAATATTTACTAGAGAACAAAAATTGGGGAATCTGTTTTCGGCCTTAGACCAAAAGAAAAGAGAGGAGTAGCACTTTACATAAAGGACTGGATCCCAGCTTCACTAATATACTCAGATAAAGAAGGCAGGACACTGATGGTAGAAGTTGAAATAAGAAAGACTAAAACCCTATTAGTAGTAATCTATGCACCAAATGGTCCTCAAGAATCCTTTTTCCAAAATTACATAATAAACTTAAGGAATTACAATATCAAGAATTATGCATCATAGGGGATTTCAATGCGGTCATAGACAAATCATTGGACTACAAGGGAAATAATACTAAGAAAAGAAAAAAAAGTTACCAAAAGTATTCTTAGACCTCACTAAAGAATTTAATATTAGTGATGTTTGGAGAGAAAGGAACATAGGGAAAAACAGTTCACTTATTACTCCAACCACATGTCCTGGTCAAGACTGGATATGATGTGGATGACCAAAAATTAAATTCAGAAATTTTAGACATAACAATGGAACCAAATGTATTAGCAGATCACAACATGATTAGGCTTAGGTGGGAGGGACAACAACAACAATTAAGAAATTGGATGCTCCAGAGGTCGTTTCTAAAAGATGAAACATTCAACAAAATGTTAGCAAAAGAGTTAGAACTCTTTTCCAAGAAAATAAACCTGAGGACAACTCTCTACAAAATAATTGGGATACAGCTAAAGCAGCAATGAGAGGAGTGTCTATTAAATATATGGCCAGGAAAAATAGGGAAAAAAAAACAAAAGCAAAATTAGAACAAGAATACAAGGAATGGGATGACAAATTGCAGATCACACCACAGGACAAACAAGTTAAATTACAATTGGATATAATCAAACATAAATAAATTTAATGGACAAGGAAGAGTTAGCCCAGAAATTAAAAAAAAAGCAATACCAATTTGAGAGCATAAACAAACCAGGGTTGGTTAGCCTCTAAACTTAAGAAACAAAATGAAAAGAGATGGGTGACTAAATTAAGGAATGAGCAAGGGGAGATATGTTTTAAAGAGGAAGAAAAAAGGCAGATTATTAAAAATACTATAATGATTTATATACAGAGACAAACCATGTAACAGAAGACCAAATTCAAAGGTATTTAAAAAACGCTGATTTTATAGAAATCTCAGAGGATGACAAAGAATCCCTAAATCACAATATAACCCTTCAAGAAGTATATGGGGCCATCAACAGGCAAAAAATTGACAAAGCTCGGGACCAGATGGCCTACCGCTGAAATTTATAAAACACAGCAGGATATATTAGGAAAAGAAATGTTAAAAATCTTTAATGAAGTTTTAGACAGGCGAAATGTCCCCAATCTTGGCAAGAAGCAAAAATATCCATTATTCCTAAAGCAGGAACTGATTTGACAGACCCGGGAACTATCGACCAATCTCCTACTCAACGTTGACTATAAAATTTTCATGACTATTCTGGCTGAAAGATTGAAAAAAACTTAATAAACTTATATCTACAGACCAAAATGGTTTCCTCCCACAGAGACACCTTAGAAATAATATTAGAGTAACATTAGATGTATTAGAATACTATGAAGACCGTAGTGCAGAACAAGCAGCACTACTATTCCTAGACAAAAGGCATTCGATAATGTAAAATGGGATTTTATTTTACAACAAAGTAAACACTTGAACTTAGGACCCAAATTTATAAATGCAATCCTGGCCATTTACCAAAAACAAGAAGCTACAATTCTAATCAATGGGGGACTCACGGAAAAATTTCAAATCCAGAAGGGAACTAGACAAGGATGCCCATTGTCGCCATTGTTGTTTATTATGACCTTAGAGGCTTTAATTAGGACAATTAAAAAAGAAAGTGAGATAAAAGGACTAAAAATAAAAAAGGAAGAGTTCAAACTACAAGCGTTTGCCGATGATCTACTTTTTATTCTAGAAGAACCGCAAACCTCTGGACCTAAATTATTAGAAAAATTAGATGAATTCGGACTTGTAGCGGGTCTAAAGGTCAATAAAAATAAAACAAAAATGATCACTAAAAATATGACAAATAAACAGAAACAATTACTGCTGGCAACAATGGGCATTGAAAAAATAAAGTATCTGGGAATCATTATATCAGCCAGGCATAGCACACTTAAGAAGGATAATTATGACCTTCTTATTAAATGAATAACTGATGAATTAAGAAGATGGAACAATTTAAACCTATCTTTTATGGGAAGAATAGCCACGATAAAAATGAATATTTTACCTAAAATTTTATTTCTCTTCCAAAATGCCCCTATAAAATTAGAAAGAACCTTCTTTGATGAATTAAACAGATTAGTATCGAACTTTATTTGGCAAAAGAAAAAGCCGAGGGTAAAATTAAAACTATTACAGGATGCCACGGAGAGAGTGGGGTTTGGCCTCCCAGACTGGGAGCTGTACCATAGAGCTGCAATAATGAGCTGGTTAAAAGATTGGATCAACGATACAAACAAAAGAATATTAACATTAGAGGGATACAACCTCCAGTCAGGGTGGCACACCTTCCTAGGACAAGATAGTATAAAGGGACATAGTTATGTGCAAAAACATAAAGTTAGACAGACACTTTTACATACTTGGTTTAAAATTAAGAAACAAATGTACATTCAAACTCCAATTTGGTTATCAACATTAGAAGCCTTGATGCACCCACACCTACTACATATAAAATCATTACATATGAGGAATTACTTGATGAAAAAGGGGAATTACAAACCAAGCAGCAGTTGACTGAGCAGGGAATAGAATTGGAATGGTGGGCCTATCTGCAACTCCAATCTAAATACTTAAAAGACAAGAAGGAATTGGGCATCAGTAAAACTAGGACTGAATTGGATGAAATTTTGCTAGGACCAGATGAAAAGATGATTAAAAAACTTATCAAGTATTATTAGAAGCCAAATTAGAAGAAGAAAAAGTAAAAGAAACAATGATATTATGGATGAGAAATTTCGGCTATAATATAAATTTGGATGATTGGCAGAAAATCTGGACTAGAAACAAAAAAATAACTTTAGCAACACCATATAAGGAAAATCTATACAAACTATTTTACAGATGGCACATAACACCAACAAGACTAGCTAAAATAAACAACAAACTTTCCCCCATCTGTTGGAAGTGCAACAAGGAAAGAGGAACGTATTATCATATATGGTGGAGTTGCAGAAAAGCCCAGGAATTTTGGAACGAAATATACAAATGGCTATGAGAAATCTGTGATGAGGAGATATACTTTAAACCAGAATTGTTCTTACTAGGAATTACTAATAAGATATACCCAAAAGAAACCTTCTATTTAATGATTCACATCATTACAGCAGCGAGGATGGCTTTCGCACAAAACTGGAAAAACACTGAAACTCCGACAGAAGCGGAATTAATAAGAAAGATTATTGCGTGTGCGGAGATGGACAAATTGACAATGGAAATCAAAAATAAGGAAGAAACGGACTATTACAAAATATGGAACAATTTCTATGGATGGCTAGACAGGAGAAAGATCCAATAGCCTTTCTGAACTGGACTTAACAAATGATGGACAATGAGTGATGCGAGCTCAGCAATACCCGGTTCAAATTTAATGTATGTGTTTGTTTGGTCTATGTTTTGTTCATGTTTATGTTTATGTGTGATTACTCAATAAAAACCTTAAAAAAAAAGAATTGTCTGGTAGTTGGGTAACCTCCCCCCCCCCAAATCTAACAAAACAAATACAATGTTTCTAAATCAATTCAGTGCATGTAAATTAATACGATAAGGCAATCATATTTCTGATATTGGCAACAATACAGCAACCAAACCAAAAAAGTAATGTCTACTATGATTGACTGTCAACCTGAAACTGTCCTGACCAAAGCCATTTTGCCCACTTCAGCGTTGCCACACTGAGGGGTCAGGGAGGGAGGATTTGAAATAGAGGGATTTTTGTAGCCAAAACAAAATACTTTCTCTTGGGACCAATGATTTTCCATGCCATGATTAGGGGGAATCATGGCATGGACCACTTCTTTGCATTTACTGCCCAGCCTGCCTCACAAGCCACAACCTGTGGTCAAGCCAGGCGACAGAGAGCTATAGGAAGGGACAGTATGACCCACAGACTGAGAAATGAACTGCAAGCAGACCTTGTTGTAGAGGGACAACAAGGAGGCACTGACCCTAAGAGATGGACTACTTGGAAAGGCTCAAAATTGTACAAATTGTACAAAATTGTACATCCCCACAAGTGTATGGCTCCAAGTTCTCCAATAAAGCCACAAGTGGGGCATTTCAGCTACTTGAAGACCTTGCATTTAGCTCGAAATCAGTTTTGATGACTGAAAAGGAAAAAAAGACATTGAGGACTATGCCAAAAGCTGTGCCACTTGTGCAGCCATGAAGAAAAGGCCAAGAAAGCCTCCAGGGATATTGCAGCAAGTGGAGGACCCCTCCAGGCTTTGGAGGAGATTACCATTGACTTTATTGTGGAGTTTCCTGAAAGCAGGGAGAATACAGTCATTTGGACCATATTTGATCTGTTCCCAAAGCAAGCCCACTTCACCGCTTGCCCAGGGCTCCCTTTCATGAAAAAGCTAGCCAAGCTATTTGTCAAGCAGATCTATAGCCTGCATGGCATTCCCTACAGGATTATTCTGACGGAGGGGGGATTTCAATTCACTGCTACATTCTGGAGGGAGTTTGATAGGTCCATTAGGTCCTTGCAGGGACTTAGCTCGGCCTTCCATCTGAGTACCAATGGGTGGCGGAATGAACTAATGCCATAATAGAACGGTATTTAAGGTGCTATGTTAACTACCAGCAGTCCAACAGGGCAGAACTGCTGCCATTTGCAGAGGTGGCGTAGAACAACGCTGTCCACAGTAGCACTGACATGACCCCATTCCAAATCACAAGCTGTGTGGAATTTGTTCACATGCCCAAATTATCCAGAGAGCCCCCTTCATCCATGTCACTAAATTAATGGATGGAGTCTCTGAAGCAGGGGTGGGAGAATACAAAGCGGGCATTGCGGGAAGTGGCAAAAACTTATAAAAAACCACATTGACAAATGCAGCAGTCCCCAGGAGCCATTCCGGGTTGGAAGTAAGGTTTACCTCTCCACAAAATACCTGAAATTAAAGCTTCCATGCAAGAAGCTAGGACTGAAGTTTATCGGGCCTTTTCCCATAGTGAAAGTGATTAACCCTGTTACAGGACAGCTTAATCTCCCTTGCCTCTTAGGGAAAGTCTTTCACAGTAGCTTGTTAAAGCCAGCAGTAGGCTCCCAGATCAGACCAGTAGACCAGGCAGCCCCAAAACCAATAGTGGTGCAAGGGGATATGTGCTATGAGGTTAAGAAGATTTTAGATTCCAGGTTGCACAGAGGCAGGTTGCAGTACCTCATGCAGTGGAAGGGATACCCTGTCTCTGAGGCCACTTGGGTCAAAAATTGGGACATAAAGGCTGATAGGTTGGTTAAGCAGTTTCATGATGAGTACACACAGAAACCCAAGGGGCCCCTGGTGGGTGGACGGGGAGGTTAAGCTGAACTGCATTTAACCCCTTTTGAGTTCTCTTCTCATTGCAGGAAGTCCTTTTTATTTGAGGGGGGCACCTGTCAACCCTGAAACTGTCCTGACTGAAGCCATTTTGCCCGCTTCAGTGTTGCCACACTGGAGCTGAGAGTCAGGGAGGGGGGATTTGAGATGATAGAGGGATTTTTGTAGCCAAAACAAAAATACTTTCTCTTGGGAACCAAGGACATTCTCACACCTGGTCGGAAGAAAGCGAAGTGATGCCACCCAGTTGTCAGATTGCACCTTGATTGGACCATGTGACTGACTGTTTTGAGAAAGTAGAAAATCTTATACTTTTAATAAGGTGAAAACCATGGGAATTTTCAGAGTGAGTTTTCACCAGATACAGTATGTGCCAATATGATATTTCCAATAAAATCTTTGAGGAATACAATTGCCTAGAACTCTTGCTTGCAATGGATTTATTTCTTGGAACCCTGACATTGACTGTAATAATGAATTTTTTTCAAATGTTTAACAATCACAATCATTTGCACCTCTCAGAACCAATGGAAAATTGGAAGTATTGTATTATTTTGCTTTTGCTCCGCTATACTGTTTTTCCCCTCTTGATTTCTGCTCTAATTTACTGTGTAAACCAATTTATATGGAAGGAAACATAACTTACAAATACACGAATACATACATAGAAACAAATTGATGAAACTTTTATGCAGCTGTCAAGTATTTTTTATCACCAAAGACAATATTTTAAATTCTGTTAGGAAAGTGTATGGGAATGAGTCTTCCTGGGCTTTAAGACTTCTCAGGTCCTCACACGTTACCTTATGGATCTAACTTAGCAGGGAGGTGCCTTTACGCGGATTTGCCATTCAAAAACTAACCTGTCTTGCTGGACTGCTGGCCCTGGAAGACCTGGACCGCTTATTCTCTCCTTCCCCCCCTTCGTCCCCCCTCCCATTGAGATCATTGAGACCTTGGGACTTGGCTGAAAGATGCCTGGAGTGTCTACAGTGACTGCTATGGCCTCCCCTCCCCCTCCCCCTCCCTTCCCCCTTGCTCTGGTTTATGTCTTTTCTCCTTATGTTTCATGTTTTTAATGCTTCTATGTTTTTTATGTTTTTTTATGTTCTTATATTCTAAATTTTAATCTGGTTTTAGAAGTATGAATGGGAATGGTGAGTGAATGTGGAGGTATGGGGCAGATGACTTGCTCCCCCGCTGAGTGTGCAAACAGAAGCAGGTGGGGGTCCGGCTATAAATCCTGGCCTGGTTTGAATGAAATGCCTGGCTTGCTGGAGGTAGGAGGGTCGGTTGGGGTTGGGGTAGAGACGTCGGGAGTGTGGGAGAGCCGGAGTATTGCGGTCATGACGGGGAGAGGTAGATATGATAGGAGGTGGGGGGGTAGGCTGCTCACGGGGAACAAGGACTCGCTACATCAAAGCGATTACTTACTCCAGCCCCCCGGGTCCCTTCCTTATTCCTGGTGATTCGGGGAATCAGGCTGTTGATATTGAATGCCAGGTCTGTTATTAACAAGGCCCCCCTCATTTAGGATTTAATCCTTGAGGAGAGGGCTGACCTGGCATGTATCACTGAGACCTGGCTGGGCCAAGAGAGTGGTGTCCCTCTTTCAGAGATGTGTCCAGATGGGTTTCAGATACTGCACCAGCCGCAATTTCAGGGAGTGGGTGGAGGAGTGGCAACCATTGTCCGGAAGAACTTCTGTTCTCGCAGGGTCCCTGCTCTGGAGATTGTGGGGCGTGAGTCTCTCCTCTTGAGGCTGGACTCAGGAGTTCAGTTGGGCTTGTTGCTAATGTACCTGCCTCCCAGCTGCATTGCAACGGCCCTGCCTGTGCTGCTGGAGGTAGTAGCCGGGTTGGCGGTGGAGTTCCCCAGGCTTATGGTGCTGGGGGACTTCAATTTGCCATCACTCGGTGAATCCTCAGATGCAGCCCAGGAGTTCATGGCTTCCATGACAACCATGGACCTGACTCAAGTAATTCAGGGTCCGACCCATAGAGGGGGACACACACTCAACTTGGTATTTCTCTTGGAGCAGTGGAAATTTGATCTGAAATTAAGGGGTATAAGACATCTTCCCCTTGTCATGGTCAGTTCATTCCCTACTGAGGCTAAATTTTGGGATGCTGCTCCCCCATCACAGGGAGGTGGAACTGATTAAATGGTTCCCCAGGTGCCTAATGGACCCAGAAGGGTTCCAGAGGGAGCTTGGGGAGATACCGGATTCCCTGATCCACAGTCCGGCTGATCCTCTGGTTGCTGCCTGGAATGGGGTGGCGACGGGGGCATTAGACCGGGTTGTGCCTTTGTGACCTCTCAATGGTGGCCAATCTAGGATGCCTTCTGTAAAAGGTGTTGGTCCTAATCAATTGTGTCCTAAGCTGCTGGGAACAGGGCCTGAGGCATATTTCAAAGTGTATTGTGTGCTTGCTTATTTTCACTTGTTGATTATAGATCAGGATTCAAAGGCTTAGGGAAGTTGGGCAAAGGCCTTCCTATATACTGAATTCTGGAATGTGAGGTCTGGATCCTGTGGTGGGATTCAAATAATTTAACAACCAGTTCTCTGCCCTAATGACCGGCTGGGTATGTGTGGCTGGGTGGTCATGTGACTGGGAGGGCATGGCCAACTCAATGTCACTTACCATGTCCAGCCCCGCCTTCCGGCCACTCGCCTCAAAGGTCTCAACAAGATACATTCTCTATTTATTTACTACTACTGAACATCACTTAACAGTGGCAAGGAAAATCACAAAACAAAGCAAAACTTACTTAAATCTTGCTTAGCAATGGAAATTATGGCTCAGTTGTGGCCATAGTTAAGGACTATCCCTAATGAGAATGTGTAAGAAAGCTCCTTGCAGAAAAATGCCTGACTTCTGTGCCCACAGAGAAAAAGCTTCTTTTGTTGTGAAGGGAAAAGGTGTAGGCTAAGCAGGCTGAGGACCTTCAGGGCATTGAAGTACTTGACTCTGCACTCCCTAAGAAAGGATTTCTAAGAGCCCAAGTGGGGAAAAGAGACAGGGAGAGGAACTGTTCATATGGGAACCGCATCTTCCAAAATGTTGTGAATGAAGCTTTCCAGAACATTCACACCTTTCGCTTCTATTCTGGGCACATTTATCTAAAAATATATATATATAACTCTACAAAAATAAGTAAGCTAAGTCTCAAAGGCTAACAATGTAGTCAGATGCTAAATGGAATGGGCACATTTGGAGGTCCCCTGGGTCCCAGAAGCTACAAGGCCAGGTCCTTACTAGACGTGCAGGTGGAGGAGACGCTGGGGACCCCAACAAGGCCTATTCTGGGGCTGCAGATTTGCGCTGCCTGTGCTGAGCACCCCACCCTGGCCAAGTCCAGCTTTTTTCACCCCTTTTATTGGCAAACAGATCAGCTAAATGAGAGCTTTGCGGGGTGGACTAAGCAAGGCCCCTGAAAATAAAAAGAGTTACAGGGCAACTGAAGACAGCCAAGTTTTGTTCCTAAGCAGGAAGTTCAAAATAGCGGAGACTTTTCTGGTGAGCCTTGCTGCGGGGGGGAGGGGAGCAGGGCGGGGGGCACAGCAGGTGCAGCCTCAAATGAAAGTGGCTCTTTCACCTTGCAGGGATCAGGAGGTTGAAATCCTGCAGGAGCATCAAGTGGATTCCGTCTTGGGGACCAATTCTTGGCCATTTTAAGAAGGCAGCCTACGAAAGGAAGGGCTGAACCTGGGTGAGCAGGGCAGACCGGCAGCAGGACAGATACCACCAAAGCCCCAGGTGAGCCTTTCCACTGTGCATCCCCCGACTCCCCCGCTTCCCAGCAACTTTCATCTTAGAATCTTAATTTGGTTCCTGTTCAAATGTACTTATAAAGAAGGCTTAGTAATTCTGCAATAAACTGTATAAGTTACCCATTTTTTATTAATTTTCTTCTCAATAAACACAGAAGAGGAGAAAGATCAGTTATTGCTTTTTCTGCACCTGCACCTCCCCCATCTGAATGTTGCTGGCTGCTGCCAAAGCCATGCTGCCACTGCTCTCCAGCACAGCTGCTGCTGATGCCCCCTGTGCCTGTTGCCAGTGGGCATGCACCAGAAGCATGCCAGAAGTATCAGAGGTGTGTTTAAGTTCAAATAAATAAATAAATAAATAAATAAATAAATAAATAATTATCCCTCAGGGGAATCGGCCATGCAGATTTGTGTTGCGATGCATCGCCCATGACTAGGCAGTGATGGAGAAGTGGCATAGTAGTAGCAGCAGCAGTATATCACTGGAGGGCCAGCCATGGATGAAGGCCTACAGTGGGTCAGCTGAGTTGGAAAAGCCCAGGTGAAATGGTCATGGTCATGTGGCCCTGATGAATTGTCCTAGTACCTTTTTGACAGCTGACAAGCATATTCCAACTGAAGTGTAGCCTGAACCTCCTTCCTTATAATTTTAGGCCAAGTCATTATAATTTTAACCTATTGTTTGATTCTCCTCCATCCTATAGTTGGGCGTTAGGTTTTTCTAATCCAGATGCAGAACTTTATATGACCTCCTATTAAATTCCATCCTATTCATTTCAGCTTACTGTTCAAGGCCAAATAAAAAGGGCCTTGGTGGCTCAGGCTGTTAAATGCCTGCATTTAAGTTCCAGCTGCCTACAATTACTGTAGGCTCAAATCCCACCAGGCTCAAGGTTGACTCAGCCTTCCATCCTCTCAGGGTAGGTAAATTGAGGACCCAAGATTGTTGGGGGCAATAAGCTGACTTTGTAAAAATGCTGCTTAGTAATAAGCAGGCATATACAATGGAATGAAGGCTATTGCTGAGCACACTGGGTTGTATCCCAAAAATTGTAAGCCGCCCTGAGTCTTCAGAGAAGGGCGGCATATAAATGTAATTTTTAAAAAAAGATGGTATATATCTTTTTGAACTTTCTTTCCAACTAAAGTATTAGTCACCCCAATTTTGTGCTACCTGCAGATTTTAGAAATGCCCCTGTACTGCTTCATTCAATTAACTGATAAAAATGTTGAGCAATAGCCTGTAAAATTGTGAAGTTTCTTGGAAGGAAGTTTCAAGTGAAGTCCTCTTGAAACTACACCTCCTCAACTACACTTGAAGCTTCCTTCCAAGATGGAGTAGAATTATTAACAATCATTTTTATATATTTGTGTGCATTCAACTGTTAAGTCCATATAGCAATAGTATCCTCTAATCGATATTTTACTTTTATGAATATTTTTATAATCTTATTAAAGGCTTTCCTTGAGGTCCATGTACACAATACTTAACCTCTAGTCCACTAAAACACACAAACATACTTCCAGAAAGAATGTGGAGTCTGGAGTTTACTTTTATGTTATAAATAAAAAAGCATTTAAATATTGAGACAAGCCTCACTTCATTTTCTTGAAACTGACTCAAAGCCCAAACAGCACCAAGATGCCAACAAGACCGTCCCCTGTCAGGTAAACTCTTGATGATATATTCAATGGTGGTTTTCCCCTTTTCTGTAGGTGGTGGGCAGCGCATAGTTGGAGGAGCGTTTGGAATCCAGGAACACCAATCATACTGAAAACCAAAGACAACAGGTAGTAAGATAAAGTATTAGGCATTATTAAGAAATTAAAAGAAGAAACAATAGAACAAATAATATTGCAAACTGGCATGTAATCTTATAACATTAAAATGATCTTAAACAAAAATAGTCAAGAATTTTTATGTGACTGGAAAATACTTCTGTTTACACAGCAATAATTGTGAGGCATTCCTGCATCTACCTCCTGTTAATTGTATTTTACACTAGAAAGGTAGAAAATTTACACAGGAAGTCTTTTTAGTGACTATTCACAATTACTATCCTGATGAACAGTGTCAGCATTTAGTACAAAAGGCTTCAGTGTGAAACTGATTAAAATGTGGTTAGTTTCAGGCAGCAGGGTTCTTATTTGATTAAAACCACAAAGCTGATCTGATAAACTTCCACTTGACCGTTTTTAGGGAAGTGCTGCGTGGTGGAGAAAAGCAGTTCAGAAAGAGGTGGCTTGTTTAAGCAATCTCTCTGCAGTAGTAGAAATCAGAGAACAAACATGGCACAGAAATGCCCAAAACCAGCAATGGGAAATAGTCACTCGTACCCCTTTAAGGAGAGAGCTGAAACAGATTGTTACACATCTTGGGGGTCTTGAGCCCCACCCCACTCAAAAGACATGTAGGCTACATCAACTCAGCTTCCAATACAATTTGTCTGATCAAGAGATTGAGCGGATCATATTAACATACCCTAAAGCCTGCACTAGATAGCACATTTACCAATAAAATCCTAATTCCCCCAGTTCAAGTGACCAGCTCCAAAACATGGTACAGAACATAATGAATGGCACCCATTATGTTTTAAAGCCATTGGGAATCATCAGGAGAAAGAGTTCCCTTTAGAATTCTGCAATTTCTATTTATAGTACCATTACATAACTGGAACAAAACCTTCTAATAAGAGGGATATGGGTGACATCATGCAGTGCCCTTGGAGCAAGCAGTCTTTAAAAGGAGTTCTGGGTGGGCTACAGTGCCCTGAGCAATCTTGATTGGGTTAGTGGAGCAACAAAGTAATCACTTTGGAAACAGATTTGCAAGAAGCAAGGAAAGTTGTTAGACATGTTGGGGAGGAAAGTAAAGAATGTGAGGGAGGTGCAAGTAATAGAAAGATGGAAAGAGATAATAGGAATAAGAATTTGTGGGGCAACCAGGGGCAGAGAATGAAGAATAGAGATGAGTGTGTGCAAATGTGATAAAAACTGAGAGATTTAGGAGGAAACATGAGATGGGATGAGGTTTCTACTAGGACAGGGGTGTCAAACTCAAGGCCTGGGGGCCAGATCCAGCCTGCAGGGTGCTTACATTTGGCCCCCAGGCCTTGAGTTGACCCTGAAAACAGCGGACT
Organism: Naja naja; assembly: GCA_009733165.1. NCBI lineage: Eukaryota > Metazoa > Chordata > Lepidosauria > Squamata > Elapidae > Naja > Naja naja. Next base: position 120,157,682 of record CM019150.1, on the reverse strand, counting down.
GGCCCGCGGTGCCTCTGCCAGTGAAAATGGAGGCCCTCCTGAGCTCTGTTTTCACTGGCAGAGGCAGAGGTTGCAGAGGGTTGCAGGAGGCCATCGCAGCCAAAAATGGAGCTCAGGCGCCCATTTTCTCTGGCAGAGCGCTCAGGCCACTAAAGGCACCCCTGACATGAGTGATATCGAGCCCTCCTCATGTGCCTCTGCCCCACAAGGTCAAACACAGCCCTGATGTGGCCCTCAATGAAATCAAGTTGACACCCCTGTACTAGGAGCTTGAAGGAACAGAGGCAAGAGTTGAAAAGAAATCAGCATGGAAGGCATGATCAGAAGAGGAAAACGAAAGGAAAGTTAAGGAGAAAGAGCAGCCTCTCTAACTGTTCCAGCAGGAACAATTAACAAAAGCTTTAAAGAAAGTTCCAATACTAGCTGTAAAAAGGGAAGAGAAAACTGACTTCTGAGATTCTGAGGAAACTGGTCTCAGAACATCTCTCCTTAATCAATTCTAGGGTTGCCCCATTGCTGTGGTAGGTAAACACAGGGTCTTGCCTGGCAGTATGGGAGGGGACTCTGAAAAACCCTTCAGGATATAGATAAAAGTTGTACTTGAGTACATGGAAAATCCCTCTCCAAATCCCATCAGCAGCTACTGGACTTGAAAATCAACACGAACCACAACCAGTCTTGTGAATCAACAAAGCAAGAACTTTGGGATCCTGAAGCAAATATTGTAACCAGGAAGATTTTGCTTTAATTTTCAATTCACTGGCTCTCTGTGTATTCTAAATCACTATGTATTCTAAATTCACTATCTTTTCAACTAGTGATTTACTTTTATCTCGGTTCCCTTGTTGAATGTCCTCTGTTACCTCAACTGAAGGTCAATATCCAATAAGGGAACAGAGGATTAAAAGTAAATTTCTGGCTCAAATGATGGTGCCATTGTGAAAACTTTGGCTTTCTAAACCAGAGATGGATTGCACTTCATGAAGACTGGCAAGAATACATTTGAAAAACATCTGGCTCAGCTGATCTGAAGTGCTTTACACTAAATCTGGTGGGGAAGAATGACCAACTAATAGAACTAAACACAAATCAGATAACAAGGAAGGGAAGGTAAAGTATAAATCAGGAGAAAAACTAGGGCCTCAGATTAGCACACTGTCAAGCCTGAATTTAGTTTGGTAGTGGAATTGTATGAATTCAGTTTGACACACTTGAGAAATGGAAGTGGGAAGAACTGAGGTGGATGAAGCTCCAGCCGAAATAACACAGCTGGGCAATGGAGTTCTAGCCCAATTGGAGGACTTTCCCATGGAACAGCTGACCACCACACCACGGAGCCAGGCCCAGCTTCTGGAGCAATGCAGAGCCCCAGTCGGACCTGAGGGAGTTTCCGGAGCCCTCAGCAACCAGTCGCTGGGTGAGTCAGGTCCCGGGGAGAAGAAGACTGTTCCAGTACCTATGTGCTTGCGAAGCGACTAGGGCCCCTGCCTAAGAGGTGGAAATATCTCACCATGCCCAAAGTGGAAGCCCTGAGGGAGATTTCTTGCCAGTCAGCTGATGAGCCTGAAGAATTGCAGGCATCCCCTTCCCCTCCAACTGAGGAAGCCATGAGGCAGCTGGGGCCTACTACTAATGGCCCCACACCAGAACCGGGTACTTGTGGTCCAATGAGGGGGAAGGAGACTCTGCCTGGGAGACGAGAGAGGGGAGGATTTGCCCTGCAAGCTGTAGAAATACCTGCCTCCTCCCCTCCTGAGGAAGATAAAACCCCACTGACTTATGACAGTGATGACGAAGGGGAAGACAACCTGATGGTGAGTGAACGCATTCCCCCCTTCACTGTGCCAATAAGGATAACAGCACCAAAGACTGGAGGCCATGAGCAGAAAACAGCCTTCAACTGCCTCCTCATCAGCTTCCAGTTCAGAGTAATGCCTTTTCAGTTGCAAGGGGCTCCTGCCGTCTTCATGCAACTCATAAACGAGGTGCTGCATGAGCACCTATACAAGGGGGTCCTCGTATACCTGGTGACATTCTCATCCCTAGAAAAGGCCCTAGAAAAACTTGTGAAGTTAGTGCGCCAAGTGTTAAAGAAACTCCTCGTGGCCAAACTATACGCAAAATTGTCAAAATGCAAATTCCATGACTAGAATACCTGGACTACAGTGTGCCCAGCAAGGAGATAGAGATGGACTCATAGAAAGTAAAGGCAGTTCTGGACTGGCAGGCCCCACACATGCATCAGCAGTTGCAGAGTTTCCTAGGATTTGCAAACTTCTATCAGCAGTTCACCCCAAATTTCACCAAAATTGCCAAACCCATCACCGAGCTATTGAAAACAGGGAAAGGCCTGCAACATCTACAACCAACTCAACCCTTAAGTTGGACTTTAGAGTGCCAGAAGGCTTTTGAACAGTTGAAAGGACTATTCGCTAGGGAGCCAATCCTCAAGCACCCGGACCCAGAACAGCTCTTTGCAATCCAACCTGATGCCAGTGATGTGGACATCGCTGCAGTCCTTTTCCAGAAGAACGCAGAGGTAACTTGCCGCCTTGCATGTACACCTCCAAAAAACTGACAGATACTGAGCAGAGGTGGGCCATATGGGAAAAGGAAGCATACACAGTCTGATGCACCCTACTAATCTGAGACACTTCCTGGAGGGCACTGCAGTGCCTTTTGAAATATGGACTGATCACAAAAACTTGGAGGTACTGAAGACTCCATGTAAACTCTCCCCAAAGTGCAGTGGGCGCAGTATTTTAAATGATTCAACTTTGAACTGAAGTAAGCTGCTCAAAAAAATAAAGGGAACACTTAAACAACACAATGTACAGTAGTTGAATGTGCTGACAACAAAATAACACAAAACTTAACAATGGAAATCAAATTCATCAACCCATGGAGGTCCGGATTTGGAGGTACACTCAAAACTAAAGTGGAAGAAAACACTACAGGCTGATCCAACTGTGATGTAATTTTATTTATTTATTTATTTATTTATTTGGATTTATATGCCGCCCTATCTCCCGAAGGACTCAGGGCGGCTCACAACAGTAAAAACATACAGTACAAAATTTAAAATTCTTAAAAATTATTAAATAAAAACCCAAACAAATATCTAAAACCCAAACAGCCAATATACAATAAAACCAATTAAAAAAACCCACCCACCCTCAATCCAGGCCGGCCTGTTGGAAAAACCATGTCTTCAGGTCGCGACGGAAGGAACAAAGGTCAGGGGCTACCTGCAGCTCCAAGCGCAACTGATTCCACAGGGTGGGCACTCCCACAGAGAAGGTCCTCCCCCTGGGGGTCGCCAGCCGACACTGTCTGGCCAATGGCACCCCAAGGAGACCCTGTCTGTGGGAGCGCATAGGACGCTGGCCAGTCGTTGCTGGCAGTAGATGTTCCCCTAAATACCCCAGCCCCAAGCCATGTAGGGCTTTATAGGTAATTAGCAGCACCTTGAATCTCACCCGGAGGGCAACCGGCAACCAATGCAGTTCACGCAGGAGGGGTGTAATATGGGAGTATCGGGATACTCCCATCACAACCCACACGGCCGCATTCTGCACCAGTTGAAGACTCCGAGTGGTACGCAAGGGCACCCCCATGTAGACAGCATTGCAGTAGTCAACATGGGAGGTAAAAAGCACATGAGTAACTGTACACAAGGCATCTCGGTCCAGGTAGGGGCGCAACTGGTGCACCAGGTGAACCTGGGCAAATGCCCCCCTGGTCACGGCTCCCACCTGCTCCTCTAAACTGAGCCATGCATTCAGGAAGACACCCAAGTTGTGCACCCTATCTACGGGGGGCAACACCTCTCCCTCCATAACTAACGACGAAACATCCTGGATCACACGAGATGCCGGTATGTACAGCCACTCAGTCTTGGCTGGGTTGAGTTGAAGCCTGTTTCTCCCCATCCAGATCCATACCGCTTCCAGGCATCAGGACATCACGTCGAGGGCATCACTGAGTTGGTTTGGGGTGGAGATAAAAAGCTGGGTATCATCAGCATACTGATGATACCTCACCCCAAAACCATGGATGATCTCACCCAGCGGCTTCATATAGATGTTAAACAGGAGGGGAGAGAGGACCAACCCCTGGGGCACCCCACAAGAGAGGGGCCTCAAGGCCTATCTCCGTTCTCCTGCCAGCACCGACTGCGAACGACCCGAGAGATAGGAGGAGAATCACCGCAAAACGGTGCCTCCCACTCCCAACCCCCCGAGGCGTTGCAGTAAAATACCATGGTCGATGGTATCAAAAGCCGCTGAGAGATCTAATAGGACCAGGACAGAGGAATAACCCCTGTCCCAAGCCCTCCAGAGATCATTCACCAGCATGACCAATGCCATCTCCGTGCTGTACCTGGGCCTGAAGCCCGATTGATACAGATCCAGATAATCAGATTCATCCAGGAACACCGGGAGCTGTCAGGCCACCATGCTCTCAACAATCTTCACAACAAAGCGAAGGTTGGAGACAGGATGAAAGTTGTTCAAAATGGCCAGGTCCAGGGCAGGCTTCTTGAGGAGGGGCCTCACCACCGCCTCCTTCAAGGTGGAGGGAAAGGATCCCTCACTCAAAGAGGCATTGACCACTGCCTGGAGCCAGACACGTGTAACCTCCCGGGCGGCATAAACCAGCCAGGAGGGACACGGGTCCAATAAACACGTGGTGGTACTCAGCTTCCACATGATCCTCAGCTTCCACATGTACTCAGCTTCCACATGATTCCACATGACTTCATCTGGAGTCACAGGATCAAACTCATCCCAGATGATCTCAACAAGACCCATCGATTCCCCCCCGTCCAACTCTAACCAGTCGGAGTCCAGACCAGCCCAGATCTAAGCAATCTTGTCCATCAGATGCTGACCAAACTCCTCGGCCCACCCCTGCAAAGGCTCCTCCCTGATCCCCTGATTAAGGAGAGAGCAAGTGACCCTGAACAGGGCGGCCGGGCGATTATCTGCAGACGCAATGAGAGTAGAGAAGTAAGCATACTTCACCACTCCCATCACAGCAAGATAAGACCTCGTAAAGGTTCTTAACTGCATTCAGTCAGATTCGGAACAACTAGACCTCCAACTGCTCTCTAGGTCCCTCCTCTGGCACTTCATCTCCCGGAGCTCAGCAGAAAACCATGGAGCCAACCGAGATCTGCATTGGGTCAGGGGCTAAAAAACGGACAATGCGGTTGAGAGCCTCTGAGGCAGCCCTTTGCCAGGCATCCACCAGGGCCTCGACCGGGCTGTGGGTAAGGGAAGCAGGAAACAACCCAAGTGCCATCTGAAACTTTTCCAGGTCCATCAGGCGTCTGGGCCAGAACCACCTAGTGGGTGGCATGCTGGAAGGCCAGCCGGAGGAGGTGATGATCGGTCCATGACAGGGGTTGAATAGTTGGTGATCCCCCACCCAAATCATTACACCACTGTCCGGAGATAAAAACCAGGTCAAGCGTGTGCCCCCCTCCATGAGTCGGACCCTGAATTAATTGGGTCAGATCCATAGCCGTTATGGAAGCCATGAACTCCCAATCCATCCTCGACGCCCCACCCAGAGAAGGCAGGTTGAAATCCCACAAAACAATAACTTTAGGGGACTCAACCGCCACCCCCGAAAGGATGTCAAGTAGCTCGGGCAGGGCCATTGTCATGCAGCTGGGAGAAAGGTACGTGAGCAACAGACCCAATTGACCACCAGGGCCCAACCTCTGGAGAAGAGACTCACACCTGCCTATCTGAGGGACAGTGACCTCCCACGGTCAAAGGGTCTCCCTAATAATAACTGCCACCCCCCCGCTCCGACCCTGGGCTCGAGGTTGGTGCAGCACATGGAAACCTGGAGGGCACAACTCAAGCAGAGGGACTCCTCCCTCTGGACCCAACCAGGTCTCCGTAATGCAAGCCAGGTCCGCGTCCTCCTCCTCAATCAATTCACAGATGAGGGGAGCTTTGTTCATCACGGACCTGGCATTCACATAAACCAACCCGAGCACAGGGACCTGATCTCCCGTACCCCTGGGGAAATGGGCGGAAACAAGAGAGTTGGAGTGTGCCACCATTCGAAGATAGCGGGGGCGCGCTCCCAAGCTCTGATACGGCCCTCCGTTTCTCCATCTCCTGCCATTTCCAATCGCCGTGGGGATTGCAATCCCCACCCCTTCCCTTAGAACCCTGGAGCACCCCAGCCCCGTCCTCTCCTCGTCACGACCCACTCCCAACCTGGACTGGAATTGAAATTGCTCCGGTGGAACCCCCCCCAAATTCCCACCAGAATCTACATCCCACCCCCTCCCTAACCCATTTAAAAATTTAGTTAAAAAATTAAATAACTGTCCCTTACAAACCCTCTTACAATTAAAACCCCTGTCCTTAACACAAGTCAAAATGAGGCTCAGTAGTGTGTGTGGCCTCCACGTGCCTGTATGACCTCCCTACAATGCCTGGGCATGCTTCTGATGAGGTGGCGGATGGTCTCCTGAGGGATCTCCTCCCACACCTGGACTAAAGCATCCCCCAACTCCTGGACAGTCTGTGGTGCAATGTGGCATTGGTTGATGGAGCGAGACATGATGTCCCAGATGTGCTCAATTGGATTCAGGTCTGGGGAACAGGCGGGTTAGTCCATAGCATCAATGCCTTTGTCTTGCAGGAACTGCTGACACACTCCAGCCACATGAGGTCTAGCATTGTCGTGCATTAGGAGGAAACCAGGGCCAACCACACCAGCATATGGTCTCACAAGGGGTCTGAGGATCTTGTCTCGGTACTCGGTACTCGCTGTGCGGCCCTCCAAAGAAATGCCACCCCACACCATTACTGACCCACTGCCATGCTGGAGAATGTTGCAGGCAGCAGAATGTTCTCCACGGCGTCTCCAGACCCTGTCACGTCTGTCACAGGTGCTCAGTGTGAACCTGCTTTCATCTGTGAACAGCACAGGGTGCTAGTGGCAAATTTGCCAAGCTTGGTGTTCTCTGGCAAATGCCAAATGTCCTGCACGGTGTTGGGCTGTAAGCACAACCTCCACCTGTGGATGTCGGGTCCTCATACCATCCTCATGGAGTCTGTTTCTGACCATTTGAGCAGACACATGCACATTTGTGGCCCGCTGGAGGTCATTGTGCAGGGCTCTGGCAGTGCTCCTCCTGTTCCTCCTTGCACAAAGGTGGAGGTAGCGGTCCTGCTGCTGGGTTGTTGCCCTCCTACAGCCTCCTCCACGTCTCCTGATGTACTGGCCTGTCTCCTGTTAGCGCCTCCATGCTCTGGACACTATGCTGACAGACACAGCAAATCTTCTTGCCACAGCTCGCATTGATGTGCCATCCTGGATGAGGAGCCACTTGTGTGGGTTGTAGACTCTGTCTCATGCTACCACTAGAGTGAACGCACCGCCAGCATTCAAACCATCAGCCAGAAAGCATAGGAACTGAGAAGTGGTCTGTGGTCACCCCTGCAGAACCACACCTTTATTGGGGATGTCTTGCTAATTGCCTATAATTTCCACCTGTTGTCTCTTCCATTTGCACAACAGCATGTGGAATTGATTGTTAATCAGTGTTGCTACCTAAGTGGACAGTTTGATTTCACAGAAATGTGATTGACTTGGAGTTACATTGTGTTAAGTGTTCCCTTTATTTTTTTGAGCAGTGTATATCTCAGGGGAAAAAAAAACTTTAGCCAATGCCCTGTCGTGCAAACTGCAATACCACAACACAAGGGAAGAAATGGTCCATCCAATAATTTCCCCTTCCCAGCCAGCATCGCAAGCATTAACCCAGGGCCAGGCAACCCATAAAAGGACCTTGGATGGGGGGGGGGGATAACCTAAAGGCTGAAAGGCTGCCAACTGACCAGTGGTTCAAGGACAATCTGGGGTTACTAACCCTGAAGGATGGTCTAGGCTGGAAGGTATTGAAATTATATGTGCATAGCAGTTTATGACTCCAGGTTCTTAAGCAAAGCCACGATTCTAAGCAAGTGAGGCACTTTGGCTATGTAAAAACTCGAAGATAATTTTGGTGGCCAAAAATGAAAAAAGACATGGGGGACTATGTAAAAAGCTGCGCTACTTGTGCAATGATGAAAATGAGACCAGGCAAGCCTCCTAGGTTGCTCCAGCAAGTGATGGATCCATCCCAACCCTGAGAAGAAATAGCTATGGACTTCATTGTCAAGCTCCCTCAGAGTGGTGGAAACACTAACATTTGGACCGTAGTTCTCCAAACAGGCCCACTTTGTGGCCTGCCCAGGACTCCCGTTTGCACAAAAACTGGCTAACCTATTTATCAAGCTTATCTATAGGTTGCATGGAGTCCCTCATAGAGTCATCTCTGATCAGGGAGTTTAATTTACCGCTAAGTTCTGGAGGGAATTCATGAGGGCCATTGGGTCCTTGCAGGGGCTTAGCTCAGTATTTCATCCGAGTACTAATGGGGTCACAGAGAGAACTAACGCTTAAGGTGTTATGTAAATTACCAACAATCAGATTGGGCAGAGTTGTTGCCGTTTTCTGAGGTAGCATATAACAATGCAGTGCACCGGTCTTTCCCCTTTCCAGGTGACCAGCAGTGTAGAGTTTGTTCCCATGCCTGAGCTCCTAAGGAGCCACCCTCCTCCATGTTGCTAACAGCTTCCCGACGACCCGTGCGCTCCCACTGGCAGGGCCTGCTCAGGGTGCCATCAGCCAGGCAATGCCTGCTGGTGGCTCCCAGGGGTAGGGACTTCTCTGTGGGGGCACCCACCCATTGGAACCAGCTACCCCTGGAGCTCCGGGTGGCCCCTGACCTCCGATCCTTCCGCCGTGGCCTAAAAACTTGGCTGTTCCAACTAGCCTACCTGGACTGAAGGGGGGGAGGGTTTTTTAGTGGTTGTTTTTAAATTTTTAATTGATTTATGATATTTCCGGTTTAATTAATTTTTTAATATTTATATTGTATTGTTTTTAGTATTGTAAGCCGCCCTGAGTCCTTAGGGAGATAGGGCAGCATATATATCTCATAAACAAACAAATAAACAAACAAACAAATAAATAACAGAGTGGATGGAGTTGTTGAAAAAAGCATGGGAAAATACCAACCAGGCCCTGAGTGCAGCAGCAGAGGGCTATAAAAAGCAGGCTGACAAACACCACTCTCCTCAACCAGAATTTAGGGTGGGTGACAAGGTGTACTTGTCCACAAAGTACCTGAAATTAAAACTGGCCTCAAAAAAACTTGGTCCTAAACATATGGGGCCATTCCCTATAATTAAAGTGATTAACCCAGTTACAGTACAACTTCAGCTTCCCAGGTTACTAGGGAAAATACATCCGGTATTCTACAGTAGTCTGTTGAAACTGGTGGTAGGTTCACCAATGGAACAGGCTTCCCCCCAAGCCATTGGTGATTGAGGTTCAAACACACTATGAAATAAAAAGGATCCTGGACTCGAGGGTACAGAGGGGCCAGTTAGAATATTTGATGCATTGGAAGGGATACCCTCTCTCTGAAGCAATCTGGGTTAAAAATTGGAAGGTAAATGCAGGTAGGTTGATAAAACAATTCCATGACAAGTACCCTCAGAAGCTGCAGGGACCTCCCGGTGGGGGACGGGGAGGTTAGTGGCATGAGTGATTGTTTTTATGCTTTATGTCTTGCAGGAACATTCCTCTAGTTGGGGAATGTTTAAGCTTGTCAAGCTTGAATTTAGTTTGGTGGTGGAATTGTATGAATTCAGTTGAATTCGAAATGGGGGGGGGAGAACTGAGGTGGATGAAGCTCCAGCCAAAACAACACAGCTGGGCAATTCAACTGCTGATCGGCCAGAGGAAGGAGGAGTGAAGTTGCTAGGTAACTTTCATCTCCGGATGGACAATGTGACATATTGTTTTGGAAAAATGAGAAAATTCTAACTATCGTGACGTGGAAGTTCAGGAAACTTTCAGTATTGGCTTCTGCCAGTTCATGCCAAGATGTGTAATTAAATAAAACAGTTCTTCGAGGAATTGCAATGCCTCTGAGTTTATTTTATGATGATTGCATTACTTGGAACCTGACACACACCTCAGCTAAACAGCTGAGATGTGCAAGAAGTACAAATCAGGAGATAAACAGCAAAATTAGGGACAATTATAAAAGTCTCAAACGTCGCAAAAGAAACAGATCCAATAAAAGAGAAGGTGGGTTTGCATTTATATAAGACATTACTACACCTCCAGAGAAATAGAGAATACTAGGGATGAAAGCCTTCTTGAAAGTATTTTGGTAAAACCAATGACTTTGCTATAGGTGTATACTAGAGACCCCCCCAATCAAGCAGAGGAAATAAATGAACTCTTTGCTAATCAGTTAGCTGAGGCGTGCAAGAAACACACCAATGGAGGACTTTAACTATCCTGACATCACCTGGGAAACATATTCTGCAGCAAGTAGGAAATCAGATAAGTTCTTGATGTGCCTACCTGACAATTTTGTCATACAAAAGGTAGAGGGAACTAGTGGATCAGCTATAATGGACTTAATTCTTACTAACAGAGATGAAATGGTTGAGGGATTACAAGTTATAGGAACTTTGGGAGAACAACCACAACATACTTAAATTCACCAAAATGCAACCCCAGGTAATTAAATCAAGTCAAATTAGTGTTTTAGACTTTAAGAGAATTGACTTCAACAAGAGGGAGATTCCATGGAGGTTTCAATACCAACAGCCCAAATTTCAAGGAGAAAGTCAGAAAAGTTAAGGCAGTTCATATAGCAACATAGGTACTGTTCCACCATTGTAGCATGTTCCACAGTCCTGTACATGCTTGGATGAAATGGCGAACTGAGCCCTTGGGAGGACTCTATCAATTTATGAATTCCTGCCAGAACTTAGCTGTAAATTGCACCCCTCTGTCTGAGATCATGTGCTTCAGCACTCCATGCAGTTGATAGATCTGCTGCAGAAACATCTTGGCTAGTCTCTGGGCTGATGGGAAGCTCAAGCAGGCTATGAAGTGAGCTTGCTTGGAGAACAGATCAATTACACTCCATATCACAGTATTTCCACCATTGTCTGGAAGTTCGACTATGAAGTCCATTGTTACCTCCTCTCAAGGCCAGGTTTCACTTTACCTGGATTCATCTCAACTCTTTCGCAAGACACCCTAGAGCAGGGGTCACCAACCTTTTGGACCTCAGGGATCACCAAACTCATACTTTTAAATCCCGAGGACCACTAATATGATTTTTAAAAAAAGATAATATATTTAATATAAAATTTTATTTTTTTATATTAAATTTAAATTTAATATTTTAAAAAATAATTATAATATAAAATATAAATATATATATAATATATATATATATAAGGTCTTTGTATTAGGTCTTGTCCGTGTAAAATTGAGAATACCTTGTGACGTTTGGAGATCCACTGCCATCTTCAGGTTGGTGCTTTCGGCTTCGTGCTTGTGCACAAGCACGAAGCTGAAAGCACCAACCTGAAGATGGCGAGTGGGATCTCGTCGAAACGTCGCCAAGGTATTCTCAATCCTACACAGGACAAGACCCGAATACACCAAGACCTACATACCTTTACCCGTGAAAATCTACAAAAACATATATTTTTAAATATATATATATATATGCTTATTTAATTATAATAAAATCATAAATGCTTAATAACTGTGGGGTAGAGCGAAGGGAAAGGAGGGGCCTCTCTCATCCTTTGGGGGGAAAGAGGAGGATTTAAGAGGCCACATGGTGCCTGGAGGCTGGGAAGATCTGGACGGGGAGGAACTGGCTCCCCCTCAAATGGAAGAAAAGCAGAGCCCCCCCAATCTGGTCTCCTTTCATTTCATATCTCCCCTAAGTCAGAGGAACCCTCTCCCTCCTTTGCCAGGTGTGGCTACCTGGAGTTGGGGGAGGGAAGGAGGGCCAGGCTGGGAGGACCGAGGAAGATGGGCTCCTAATAACCAGGCAACACCCCCCATGCCAAAATTTCCCTGAGACTAAGCTCCAGGTTTCTTCTGCCGCTTCCAAGCAGAGAAGGGTCCCTCCCTGTGTGGAGGCCGAAGGGAGGGGGGTGTCAAGCCCAGAAAATCTGGAGCTCTCACCTGCACAAACAAGCTGGTTATTAGGAGCCTGTCTTCCTCTGCGCTCTTTTGGTCTGGGCATTTGGTCTCCCTCTTGCCCCATGCCAAAGGAAAGCCAGCAGGGCTTCTCCTTCCCTCCTACCCTTTCCCCTGCTTCCTTCCCCCCACTCAATCCTACTTTGGGACAGAGGCGAGCGCTGGAAATGTGTGTTGGCATTTCCAACATGCATTTCTCTCGCGCTCACCCGCAATTCTTCGCGTTCCTCCAGGCCTGGCTTGCTGAGGAGGGAGAGCAGTCCTGATGTCTCTGCTGCCCCCCCAGGAAAAGAAAGCAAGCTGAAACATAGCTCTCGCTGGGGTGAAAGGGAGGAGATCGGAAGGCACAGACAACAGAAAGTGGCACTTTTCAAAGGTGGCAGCTTCCTTCTTCTCTTGCCTGTGCTTTCCTTGATCTCAGCTCTTTCGTCCCAGCGAGAGCTATGTTTCTGCTTGCTTTTCCTGTGCTTTCCCTGGGCAGCGATGGCTGGGGCCATGGGGGAGGGGCAGCAGAACAGATGCCGAGAGGGACGAGGAAACTGACAATGATGATGGCCCATTCCGGATCTCTGAACTGGATGGTGAGCGCAGACTTGCCCAACTCTGCCCCCTCCCACCACCACCAACTGGTACTTTTCCTGCCCTGGACCGTCTTACAGCCCACAGCCATCGAGGAAGAGCCCAGGACAGGACAGGCGAGCTGGAAGGTACGGGAGTGCTGCGCAAATGCAAGTAGCATGGTGCTCCTGCACCTTCTGGCCATCTCCATTGTTGCTTCAGCCCGCCTGTGCTGCCAGCCCCCTCTTGCTGCAACAGCACCGTTACCTCGTCCTGGCTGGCGAGGGCTGTGCTGCTTTTTGCAGGTTTGCACTCAGCTGAAGGGTGGAGGCCAGCGGGTGGACAGGCCATGTGGGCAGCACAGTCTTCTGTTCCCACGCAGTCTGGATTCATTGTTTTAGGAGGGAGGTTTGGGGGACATTTCTCTGCGGCCTACCAAAATTTTCTCATGGACCACCAGTGGGCTGCAGCTCACCGGTTGGCAACCACTGCCCTAGAGCCTAGATACTCTAGGCTGGTTTTGTGGAGTTCGTATATAGACAATTTGGTGTACATAAAACCTACATGCTTTTAGGAGCTTCTGCAAGACCTGTCACACTAACTTTCCATGTTCCTCCATCATCTCTGAATAGATGAGGATGTAATCAAGATAAACTAGAACCCCTTTGTATAAGTGCTCATGCAGTACCTCATTGATTAGTTGCATGAATATGGCTGGGGCTCCTTGGAGTCCAAAGAGCATCACTTTGAATTGATATTCCTAACGAGCAGCTGAAGGGTGTTTTCCACTCATCAACTTCTTTGATTCTCAGTATGCCTCCTGCAAATCCAGTTTTGTAAACAATTGCTCCTTTGCCAAATGACCCAGCATGTCTTTCATGAGGGGCACGGAGTACATGTTTTCTATGCACACTCTTGTTTATTTCTCTAAAATCAATGCATAATCTCAACAACCAATCTTTCTTCTGTTAGAACAGTACCAGGGCTGCCACCAGTTTTTGTCATCACACTATAAAAAAGATGTTGAGACTCAAGAAAAAGTGCAGAGAAGAGCAACCAAGATTATTAGGGGACTGGAGACTAAAGCATATGAAGAACGGTTACAGGGATTGGGCATGGCTAGTCTAGTGAAGCAGGACCAGGAGAGACATGATAGCAATGTTCCAATATTTGAGGGGCTGCCACTGAGAAAGGGGTCAAGCTATTTTCCAAGGCACCCAAAGGCCAGACAAAGAATAATGGATGGAAACTGATCAAGGAGAGATTCAACCTAAAAATAAGGAGAAATTTTCTGACAGTGAGAAGAATCAACCAATGGAACAGCTTGCCTTCGGAAGTTGTGGGAGCTTCATCACTGAAGGCTTTTAAGAAGAGATTGGACTTCCATTTGTCCGAGATGGTGTAGGGTTTCCTGCTTGGGTGGGGAGTTGGACTAGATGAACTATGGTACAAGATCCCTTTCAACTCTTGTTAATCTGTCCACCTGACTTAGCCATTTGGATAAAACCTCAAGCCACATTTTTGTCAATGTAGTTTCTCAATTCCTCCATCTCTTTTGAGGTTATTGAGTACATTTTAGGTTTAGTGAGTTTTGCCTGGCAGGATCTCAATGGCACAGTCCGTGTGATTGTGGGGAGGTAGGACATCACACTTCTTCTCGCAGAACACCTCCATCAAATCTCTGTACTCTTTGGAGATGGATGGCATCCCTGGTGGCTGCTCAGGTGCGGCCTTCAAACGTTCAGGCTTCTCCTCTCTATCTTTCTGCCGTTTGGCATGCCATGAATTTTCCCTGCTGCGCTGGGACTTTTCCTCTCTATTGCCACCCTTCTTCCCCCTTTTTGTCAGCATATGATGGGGCTCCATTTGGATAACCAGGACAACCCCAATTTCATAGCTTCTGCCATCTTTGGTGCCCCTATGAATCAGATGGTCTCTTGGTGGTCTATCTCCAGCTGCACTGGCTCTGTTAGGTACATGGCCAGAGACCCCCCCTTCACCAGTGAGTTATCCACCTGCTCAAACTTCATAGAGTTGTCCAGCTTCCTCACTTGCACCCCCTGCTTCTGCACTGTTTGCAAGCTGATTATGCATCAGGTGCATCCTGAGTCTATGAGTGCTCTCATCTCTTCCTGGGCTCCCGATTTGGGTGCTATGATCTTCATGGGACTAACAAGGGGTTGATGGTTCCACTTATCATTGGGTCATCCTCCCACTCACTGTCGCTCTCATTTCAGGTCCTTTCTGGTTGGAGTTCCCTCCCCTTCGCAGATCGAGGGGAAGACCTCCACAACCTGGTGTGCCACTTCTCCTTTCCTCTCCTTGGCGGTTCCTTTGGCTTCAGAGGGGTTGGGGTTCTCAGAGCCACTCTGGGTGCCTGTGTCCAGTAGACTGCATCTCGGTGACCCTCCTGGCCACACTGTAAGCATAAACCTGGAACACACCCCAGGGCTTTGGCAGGAATTTCCAGCCCAGTGAGTGCCTCTCTTGATCCTTTCATCTTGGACTATGGATGAATGACATTTCAGGAGAGATGAGGGAACTTGGTTCTGGCCGCTTCCAGTGGCACTATCCATCACAGCTTCTCTCCTGTCTGGAGGAGGGTCTCAGCTATCACAGCCTCACCCCACACTGCTGGTGGCTCAGCCTCCTCCACCATCTGGGTACCAATGTGCAATTGGAGTCTCTATCGCCAGCCCCATATTGGGCTTGGCCGCTTGTGCTCCTTTACATTCCACCCAGGCCATCTTCCCCTGAGTCAACACAGCTCTTCTGGTAGTAGCTGGACAGGCTTGAGGAGCCCTAGGTTAGTTAGGATCTTGGGTTCGTCAGTCAGAATGTCAAGTTCTGACTGATGAACCCAACCCAACAAGCACTGATGAGACAATGCAATATCTAATGCAAAGCTTTATTGAGTACATCATTTTGGCACAGAATGAAAGTGAAAGCCAGCTCTGGAGAATTCCCAAGCAATTCAGTATAATTAAAGTGTAGAATCTTCTCTCCTCCCATTAGTATATGTCACATTGTCCAATTAGGTGTCCAGGTGTTGTTCTGGAAAGATCTGATAAACACCAGTTGAAATGTCTTTCGTTCTCATGGGACTGTTTCTTGTTATCATCTGGAATGCACATTCCAATCTCTTTCTCCCTCCCCCCTGGTCAATTGGCAAGCTGTGAGGCAGTGAAAATGAAAGCAATTTGAATACACTTCGTAGCTTGATGGCATTTGCATGCCAAGTGCCTGAGACATTTCAGGTGATGCTTGCACAAGTGCCTGTGACAAGGCTCATGGGAGTGGGGCTGAAAGAGCTCGTGATGATGCTTGAGCGAGTGGAAACATGTGTGCCCCCAGAGGCATATGCACCAGCCAGCCACTCACACCAGTAGTGATTTGCCCGCAGCACAGCAGTGGGCCATGGCCCACAGGTTGGAGACCTGGAGTATACTACAGACCATCCAAACAAGCAGAATAAATAGATGAACTTTTTGCCAAATAACTAACAATATATGTAGTAAACATACTACAGTAGAAATGGCAAACTTTAACTACTCTGATATGAACTGGAAGACAAACTCTGCAGCAAGTGGGAGATCAAACAGATTATTAACCAACCTAGCTGGCAACTTTGTTATCTAAAAGGTAGAGGACAGAACTAGAGGAAAAGCTATACCAGACCTAATTCTTACTAATAAAGAAGAAGTGATGGAAGGAGTTGAAATTGCTGGAACTTTGGGCCAGAGTGACTATATCATATTGGAATTCAATATAATGCAAACACAAGCAGTAGAACATAATCCAGCCAGTGTATTAAAGTTTAAAAGAGCTGATTTTAACAAACAGAGAGGGAGCCTATGAAAAATTCCACGGATGAAAATCCTAAAGGGGAAAACAACTCAAGAAGTGTGGGAAACTCTGAAAAATATTATCATAAAAGCCCAGTCCAACACAATACCACTGAAAAAGAAAACAAGAAATTCAAAAAATGGAAAGGGACACATAACTAAGGCAATATAACAGCAGATAGCCCAAATTTGCAAAGATGAAGTCAGGAAAGTAAAGGTTCAGAATAAACAAAGACTGGCAACAAAAGTCGATGATGATGATGATGATGATTATTATTATTCACAAAAAAGTGTGGATCATCAACATTGCCATACCTGGTGACAGCAGAATCGATGAGAAACAACTTGAAAAAATTACCAGATATCAAGACTTGAAAATCGAACTGCAGAGACTCAGGCATAAACCAGTGCAAGTGGTTCCAGTGGGTACTCAGCACACTGGGTGCTGTGCCTAAAGACCTAGGCAAGCACTTAAAAACAATTGGCACTGACAAAATCACCATTGGTCAGCTGCAGAAGGTCACCTTACTGGGGCCTGCTCGCATAATCTGCCGATACATCACACAGTCCTAAATGCTTGGGAAGTGTTCGATTAGTGATTTGTGATACGAAACCTAGCATAGTTATCTCATTTGCTGTGTACACTGTCATTTTTTGTGAATAATAATAATAATAATAATAATAATGTTTCTTTCAACATATAAATAACAAGAAAAAGGTGAAGGAAATAGTAGGTCCACTTAAGAGAGAAGATGGCAAGGAAGTAACAGGCAGCACTTAACTCGTTCTTTGCATTAATCTTCACACAAAAAGAAACTATTGTCCAATTATGAGATGATCTTTTGTTATGAGACCTGTCAGCTGGATCTCCAGCATGAAGTTCAACTTTGCTGCATGCCTGCTATCAGCTGCCATAGTAATGGGGAGGAGGGGACATGGCATTTGGATTGGGGAAGTGAGCTGGTGAGGTGCAGTCCCATGTGAATTGAAAGGGAGGTTTATTCTAAAGAATTATTACACTGCTGAGTGAAGTTGTTTACACCCAGTCAAGGCCAACTGTCCTAGAACTCCAGATGGATAAAAATACCTGAAGATGTGCTTCACATGACATTATGAGAGATGTGGAATGGAATATTCAGCCTGGGTCCCTGGGGGGAGGGATTTGGGGAAACTTTCAATCTGTAACTTTCACAGATTTTGAATCAGATCTTGCCTTGCTTTCGCTGCTATCATTTCAAACTCAGTAAAAATACCTCTTCTCTATCTCAATAGAGTTGGGAGTTTTCTTTCTTGGATATTGAATGGAGGTAGCTCTGACATTAGGCAAGATCTGCTTTATCAGCCAACCCAGAGACCCCAGTCTACCGAGGGGACTGAGCACACAATATCAACCCATGGGAGTGACCAGATAGAGTCTGGAGTCCTGGGGTCAGCCTCCCCCCCAGCCATACCAGGG
This sequence comes from Naja naja, assembly GCA_009733165.1. Taxonomy (NCBI): domain Eukaryota; kingdom Metazoa; phylum Chordata; class Lepidosauria; order Squamata; family Elapidae; genus Naja; species Naja naja. The sequence continues at coordinate 120,139,712 of CM019150.1, read as the reverse complement.
TAGCTCTGCAGTGGGCAGCTTTGGCAGCCTCTGCCCTGACAACAGCAACTGCTACAGCCCAGGCACCCCCAGTGGGAAAGGGGCATCCCCCAGAGGCACCAAATTCCTAAGGTTCCTCAGCTGGGAGTAAAATACAGAGGGGACACCAAAGCCCTGGAATTCTTACCAGGTCAAATCTGGAATCACATGCAGGACTATGAAGAGGACTTCGAATCGGAGGCAGCCAAAGTGAGATGTGTCACCATGGCCATGGAAGAGGCTGCAACAGATTGGATGGGCACTCTTCATAACAATAATGCCCCCCAACTAAGAGATTACGACCAGTTTATGATGGCATTCTGCCGTATTGTTTGAGGATCCCCTATTCGAATGCAAAGCTTGGACCAGGATGAAGACCTGGGGTGGAGGTTTGTGGCAGAATACACTCAGGAATTTCATCAGCTGGCCTGCCATATGACTGGCTTCCCCCCAGAAGTCCTGATGGAATTCTACAAAGATGGGCTGAACAATGAAATCTATCAACACTGCATCTCCTGGGCGGGGGTGGGGACTCTAGAACTCCAGCACTGGTATGTGTTGGCAGACGAGGTGGAAATCACCCTGGCTAGAGACCGGCACCATGAAAACCGCATAGTGGTGGAATTCAAATAATTTAACAACTGGTTCTTTGCTCTAACAACCAGCTGGGTGGTCATGGCTAGGTGGTCATGTGACTGGGTGGGTGTGGCCAATTTGACTGGTCTCGCCCTTAGGAAATTTCTCCTTAGTCCAATTCGCAATAAAATAGCACAATAAAACAGCACTGTTCCAATATTTAGAATAGAATAGCAGAGTTGGAAAGGATCTTGGAGGTCTTCTAGTCCAACCCCCTGTTTAGGCAGGAAACCCTACACCACTTCAGACAAATGGTTATCCAATCTCTTCTTAAAAACTTCCAGTGTTGGAACATTTACAACTTCTAGAGGCAAGTTGTTCCACTGATTAATTGTTCTAACTGTCAGGAAATTTGAGGGGCTCCTACAAAAATGAGGGAGCCAATCTCCAAACAATAAATCCAAACAATAAATAAATAAATAAATCTATTTTCCAAAGCACCAAAAGGCATGACAAGAAACAATGGATGGAAACTAACCAAAGAGAGAACCTAGGACTAAGAAGAAATTTCCTAAGGGTGAGACCAATCAACCAATGGGATAGCTTGCCTTCAGAGGTTGTGGGTGCTCCATCACTAGAGGCTTTCAAAAAGAGTGAGGGATGTCTCTGTTGTCAGTATGGGAAAAAATCAAACAGAAACACTACATGAAAATACTGGACTGGCTATCCACGATAGAAGCTCTAATATATCCTAATGTTTTAGATCCAGGTAAGATTGTAAGATATAAAGATTTACTTAATGAACCCGGGGGTGGTGGTGGTCTGAAATCTAAACAGGAATTTAAAAAACAGGGAATTGATTTGGACTGGTGGCCATTTACCCAAATTCAAATGAGGCACAAGAAGGATTCTAAAATGTATGGATTCTATAAGGAACCCCAAGAACTGGACAAAATACTGTTAGGAGCAGATGAAAATGTTTAATTACCTATTGAATTTTAAAATGGAAGAATATGTAAAGGAAACGATGATTGTATGGGCAATTTTTGGGGGGTTATACTATAGAATTAGATAATTGGCAAAAATTGCGGGAGAGAAATTATAAATTAACATTATCAACAGTGTATAAAGAAAACCTATACAAAATGTTTTATAGATGGCACTTGCCACCAGCAAGATTGGCAAAAATGTTTCCAAATATGTCACCAGAATGTTGGAAATGCAAACAGAAGTGGGGATCCTACAACCATATGTGGTGGACCTGTCCGGCAGCAAAAAAATATTGGCTAGAAGAGATGACAGAACAGCAGATAGAGCTGAAACCAGAACTATTCTTATTAGGGATAACATCAGGGAAACTTAATAAAAGATTCACATATTTAATCATACATATAATAACAGCAGCTAGAATCATATACGCACAAAATTGAAAAAGTGAAAGTATACCCACAGATAAGAAGGTAATAAAAAAAAATTAGAACATGCCGAACTGGCAAACTAACAATGGAACTTAAGGACAAAGAGGAAACAGAATACTACCCAACATGGGATGTATTGTATAATTGGTTAAATAATAGATGCAGAGATTAGTATTTAGCAATGAAAGAAGGTTAACAAAATAGAAATAAATACAGGTATATTAAAATATATAAGAATAAACAATATAAGCAATACCACTATTGGATTGTATATGAATATAGTTTAAAATGTACAAAATTATAAATGATTATGGTATAAATAAGAAAATAATATGTATAACACTAGATAGTCAAAAGAGATTATACTGTATGATAGTTTCAATCAGGATGTATACTATGATGTAAAAAAAAGGACTTGATAATAACTAGTACTTACACTAACGTAAAATTAATTTTCAGGAGGTTCTCTGAACTGCACAAGCAATTAATTAACGGTTCAGGTAAACTGGTGAGAACCCTGAATGCCACCACTGAAACTGCAGCTGGAGCAAGACTTCCCTCCCTGCCCCTAAAGAAGCCCTGAAAGCTGCCAGAGATGGGCCAGCACCCAAACCATGGCGCTCTCCCCTGAATGCTAGCCCAACGCACCCCTCCTCCCTCTGTGGAGGAGGAAAACCAGGCAAAGGGGCGAGTGAGGGGGGTCAGCAGCATGCTGAGCCTGGCAGACTTTCTACGCCTGCCTAAAGCAGGGCGGAAGGGAGGCAGAGAAAGAGAGAGAATGAGCGAAAGAGAATGAGAGAGAGAGAGAATGACAGAATGAATGATGAGAGAGAGAATGAGAGGGAGGGAATGAGAGAGAATGAATGAGAGAAGGGGGAGAGAGACAATGAGAGAGTGAATGAGAAAGAGTGAATGAGAGAGTGGAGAGAGAATGAATGAGAGAATGAATGATGAATGAGAGACTGAAAGAGAGAGGAGAATGAGAGACTGAAAGAGGAGAGAGAATGAATGAAAGAGAGGAGAGAGAGAATGAATGATGAATGAGAGAGAGAATGAGAGGGAGAAACAATGAGAGAAAGAGAGAGAGAGAATCCAATCTAACCTCTGTGTGTGTGTGTGTGTGTGTGTGTGTGAGAGAGAGAGAGAGAGAGAGAGAGAGAGAGAGAGAGAGAGAGAGAGAGAAATCTGATACAATCTTGGAGAGTTATATCCTGATATAACTCTCCAAGTTATATCCTGAATAATTCTCTCTGTCTCTCTGTCTTCTACTCTCTCTGTCTCTCTCTCTCACACACAAACAGGTTGGATCTTTTTTTCTTTCCTTCTGCCCCACTCACCAGAGACCCCTGGATTCCCTCCCCAACCCTTCCTGTCTCCTACAGGTACCACCCACATGAGTGACATAGAGTTGGCCATGCCCACTCAGTAACATGACCCCCCCCAACCACGCCTAGAAGAATTGGTTAAATTATTTGAATCCCCCCACTGGTAGTAAAACCTCAGTATTCAGGTTAAATTGCCGTGTTGGCACTTTGTGATAAAAAGTGGGTTTTGGGTTGCAGTTTGGGCACTCGTCCATAAAAGGTTCACCATCACTGCTTAAGCCAAAAATTTACTCAATGGCCACGAGAGCTGGACGAGCTGCAGGCCTTTATTGACAAGAATTTAAAGCAGGGATTCATCCAACCAACTAGGCTGTGGGTGGCTGCCCTAGTGTTGTTGCGCGAGAAAAATGATGGATCTCTTGTCTGTTCATGGATTATAAAGGGCTCAACACAGTGTTTGTAGAGAATGTTTACCCACTGCCCCTAATGAAGGACACGATGGTGCATCTGGCCAAAGGAAAAATCTTTACTAAGCTGGACTTGAGGGAAATTTATTACAGAGTCCACATTAAAGAAGGAGACGAGTGGAAAACTGCTTTTAATTGTCCTTTGGGCTTTTCCAGTTCAGGATCTAGATAGTCCACTTCTTCCAGGAAAAGCGGAAACTGCTGAGCCACCAAGCTCTCAACAACCCTCGCTAAAAACAAAGGTTGGAGACTGGACGAAAGTTGTTTAAAACGGCTGGGTCCAGGGCAGGCTTCTTCGGGAGGGGTTTCACCACCTCCTCTTTCAAGGCGGTGGGGAAAGAGCCCTCCCTTAGCAAAGCATTGACCACTGCCCAGAGCCAGCTGCACGTGACCTCCCTGGAGGCATATTCCATCCAGGAAGGGCACAGATCCAACAAACACGTGGTGGAACTCAGACATCACATAATCCTGTCCACTTCATCCTCAGAAACAGGATCAAACTCAGTGCAGATTATATTGGCCGGACTTCTTGCATCCCCCTCCTCAGACAACTGCAAATTAGAGTCCAACCCTTCCCGAATCCGAGCGATCTTATCCAACAGATACTGACCAAATTCCTCAGCCCTACCCTGCATAGGGTCCAACCACATCCCCTGATGTAAGAGGGAGCGGGTGACCCTAAACAGGGCAGCTGGGTGATCATCTGCGGACGCTATTAGAGCGGAGAGGTATGACCTCTTCGCTGTCTCCACAGCTACCAGATAAGTCCTAATATAGGCTCTTAACTGGGCTCGGTCAGATTCGGAGCGGGTCGACCTCCACCTGCTCTCTAAACCCCTCCTACACTGCTTCATCTCCCTGAGCTCCTCAGTGAACCAAGGAGCCATCCGGGATCTGCGGCAAGTGAGGGGACGCAAGGGGACAACTTGGTCGAGGGCCTCAGCAGCAGCCTGTTGCCAGGCAGCTGCCAGTACCTCAGCTGAGCTGTGGATAAGGGAGGCTGGAAAAGACCCCAGTTCCATCTGGAACCTTTCAGGGTCAGAATTTTGATCAGAATGTATAAACTTGTTCAAAAATCTTTTAAATCTTTCAGCTATTATTGAAGCAAATATTTTATAATCTGCATTTAATAAGGATATAGTGTTTTATTTGTGTTAGGTCTGAATCTTCTTTTGGGATTAAAGTGATATTAGCTTCTGTCCATGTATGTGGTATCTTGGCTTCTAATAAAACTTCATTATATACCTCTAACCTTGACAAGCTCAATGTATCTTGTAGATCTTTATATATTTCTGCTTGTAGACCATTTGGACTTGGTGTTCTATTATTCTTTTGTATTTTAATCGCCTCTACTAATTCTGCCATTGTTATTCTTTCATTCAACATATTCTTCACCATTTCCGACACTTTTGGAAGGTTAGCTTTTTCCAAATATTATTTTTGCCTCTGGTACTTTTTCTTGGTCATGTAGCTTCTTATAGAACTCCTGAATTATATATTTTTTCTTTTCCATTAGATAGTGTAGTATATCTTTCTCATCCTGCAGTTTACTTATCCATTTCTTCTCTTTCTCCTTCTTCAATTTATAGACTAGCCACCTTCCAGGCTTATTAGCATTTAAAAAAAAATGTTTTGCTCTTTTTATTTGTTGTGCCAGTTCTTTTTTCATTATATTTAACTTATGCTTAGTCATCTCCATTTCGTTTTTTAGATTTACCTTTTGTGATTCTTTTTGTAACTCTGCTTCAGGTCTTTTATATTCTTCTAAAGTCTTTTGGTATTGTTTCTTTTTCTTATTTTTCCTTGCTATATAGGTTATAGCTAATCTAATCTAAGCTTTCGCTGTGTCCCACATGTTCTGTAGTGAGGTCTCCTCCTTCCTGTTCTCTTTTTTTAAAACCCCATGTCTCTTTCCATCATCTGTATAAATTCTTTATCTTTTAGTATAGATTGATTTAAAGTCCATCTTACTCTTCTCTTTTGTCCCTTCCAACTAATTTTAACTGGACTACGATCAGCCCACAGATTTGTTTCTATTTCTATCTCTTGTGTTTAGTTCCAAGGTCATCCAAATCCTATCTATTCTAGACCAAGATTGATGTATGTTAGAGTAAAATGTGTATTGGTTTTTCCCTGGGTTTATTTCTCTCCATGCACTTGTATAGCTAGTTCTTCTGTCATTTTAAAAAAAGTTCTGGGTAGTCTTTCTTGTTTTTTTGTTTGTTTTGCTACTTTTGTAGTCAAGTTTTGTATCAACTATTGCATTAAAATATCCTAAGAGACAAATATTTTCATATTCTGTTTCAAATATCTTCTTATGAAGTTTTTAATAAAATTCTTCTTGTCCATTGTTCGGTGCATAGATAGCAACTAAGAGTATCAGTTTTTGATTTAAGGTCACTTCCACCATCAAAATTCTCCCTTCTTCATCTTTAAAAATTTGATTAGCATTTATTGTTTCTTTGATATATAACACCACCTCTCTTTTTTTGTTGCAATAGCAAGGAGAATAATTTTCCCAATTTAGGGTACTCCAATAATTTATTATGGTGATTTGTAATATGTACTTGTAGTGATAATTTTGTGAATAGTTTTTTCCTTTTCATAGGGGAATTCAGTCCATTTATATTAACTGATAGCATCTTTATTTCTTCTTGCATTGTTTCACTTCTCTGATGCTCCTGTTTGCTCTTATTTCTCTGTGTTCCTTTGCTCTTGCTCCTTCTCGCTCTGCTCATTCTTTTTTCTCTGCTTCACTTTCATCTTGTGTGCACTTTTCTTCTGTTGTTGGCAGTTCTTGTCCTTTATACACTGTTTCTCCCCCCACTTCTTGTTCCTCTTTCAGGTTGAAGTGGCGATCATGAAATTCCATTGTTTGTCCAATGAGTCCAATCTATGTCTTTTTTCATGCCAAGTAACTAGTATTCCCTCAGGTATCAGCCATCTAAAGTTTACATTGTAAACTTGGACAGCCACTTGTTTGGAATGGTATAATGTCTCCTGGTTGAACAGGGTTTTGGACTAGAACAGAGGTCTCCAACCTTGGCAACTTTAAGACTTGTGGACTTCAACTCCCAGAGTTCTGGAAGTTGAAGTTAAATTCTGGAAGTTGAAGTCCACAAGTCTTAAAGTTGCCAAGGTTGGAGACCCCTGGACTAGAAGACCTCCAAGATCTTCTGTTATTCTGTTAATAGGTGCCATAGATTTAATTAGTTGTTTGCCTCTTAATACTTGTGAATACACACAGTAACAATCTGAAAAATTTAGCTGTATCCAGTTTCAGGGACAGATTGTATGCTGAGGTGTGCAGGCAGTGTGCAAGTTGCCCTTCTCTGATCAAAAGATAATTTTATTTCTTACCTCTCTTTTCACTATTTTTTGCTTTTCTTCTGACACCAATGTGACTAATTAATTAAACATGCCATTTGAAATCCACCTTTCTATTCTGTCTTTCCTGTGTTTTCTGCAGAAGGAAAATGTTTTCTTCCATTTTTTTACAATTCATATTTTTGTCAATTTTAAATGTTTATAACCCATATGATTACATTTAAATAAACTTACTTGACCAAAATTTACAGCTGCATGTTGTGCTGAACTTGTAAATATTACTACGGTAAGATATTCAGAAAGCTTTTCTCGTGTCTTAATTGTCTTAGGAAATCCTGAAAATCAGAAAAGAGAGTCAGACAAAATATTTTTAAAACTTGAAGGAAGACAATAGAATCTTTCCCAAGTTGCTTGAAATGAATTTTCTGTATTCTTCTTGTAAGAGCAAACCAATTAAATTATTTTATAGGGGGTTGTGAAAATAAACTAATATATTGAAAAAAAATCCCAATTTTTATTCCTCTAATTTGTATAGTTGACCATTTCAGAAGCAATTGATTCTGGGCATCCATACAACAGAACTAAAACAATATCTAAAACAATTATCATTAACAAATATTAAGTCATTAAAGAACTACAAAAATAACTAAAACAAAAATAAGACATGAAGAAATAATAGTAATGGAACCACTTCATTCATTCACCCATCTCTTGGGGTCCCCAGGCTTGCTGGCATAACTTAGAACTTAGAAGCAATGAAACTATCCTCGACTCAGGGTGGAGCATATTCCATACCACAGGCACCAAAAAAGATCTGCTGCCTAGAGCCTATTAAATGTAGCTTTCTAGACAATGGAAGCCATAACATTCCCATTCTATTAGATCTGGTGTGATGAGTAGATGAAACTGGGGAGAGGCAGTCCATCAATAATCCAATCCTATGCTATGTAGGGTTTTAAAGGTTCAACACCAGCACTTGGTTAACTGGACCCAGAAACAAACTGGCAATCAATGCATCTTACCCAGCAGAGGTGTAACATGTGCTCTGAAGTTTCTGAATAGACTTTAATGGTAGCCCTATGTAGAACAAAGTCCAACTGAGAGGTGACCAGGGCATGAGTGATTGTAAACAGGGCCCCTTCATCCAAGAATTGGCACAACTAATGTCCAATAAAAGCCCACTGTCATCTGTTCCTTGATCAGGAACTGGTTGTTAAATTATCTGAATCTCACTACTGGATAGTACCACTTTATACTACACTAGTGAGACCCCAAATGGTTGTCACAATATAAAAAAGTAGTTGATATCCTCGAAAGAGTGCAGAGAAGAATTGGGGTCTGTAGGTTAAACTGTGTGAGAAGGGTTAAGGAAACTATGCATGTCTACCCTATCAAAGAGAAGGATTAAGGGTGACATGAATGCTGTCTTCCTTACTTGAGGGGCTATCACAGAGGAGAGGAAAGACTTATTTTCCAAAACACCTGCGGCCAGGACAAGAAGTAATGAGTGATGCTTGATAAAGAGAGATCCAACCTAGAACTAAGGAGAAATTTCATGGCAGTGAGAACAATTAATCTATGGAATGGGTTATCTTCAGTAGTTATGGATACTCTATCAATGAACCTTCTCAAGAAGAAATTGGGCAGTTGGAATGGTATAAGGTTTCCTGATCAAGAAGGAAGTTGGACCAGAAAAGGTTCAAAGTCCCTTCAACCCTATTATTCCATGTTTTACATTTTAAGTTCTGAATATATTTTATTGCAAGAGAAGAAATGTGTTGATTTATGGGTTAGGAGTATGGTAGTATATTTTCTAAATAACAGATCTTATTAAAAGGATTGAGCTTTTGTTAATCAGAAAAGATTCTACTGATCTCCTTCTAATATAGAAGACAACATTTTATATCAACCTTTTCTTATTATTTATTTATTAAATTTATATGTCACCCATCTCATGGTCAGGTGACTCTGGGGAACTTATAACATCATAAAATCTAAAAATTAAAATATTAAAACACTGAAACATTAAATATGAAAATTTATACAGATTAAATACCTGAAAAACCAGAATACAATGGGGGTGGGGGTGGGATCTTCTTCCTGGTCCACTAACCATCTCCAGCAGGGAATGCCTCCAGGGCATTTGGCAGAGCTGGGTTTTGAGGCTGTTTCTGAAGGCCACAAGGATGATAGCCACAGCAGAAAAAGTCTTTCTTCTGGGCCTTGCCCACCAGAATTCTTTGATCTAAAGGGTTTGCAGTATGCCACTTATACCAGAACAAGTGGGATGAGTCAATAGCATTGGGCTAAGATAGTTCCCCATGTAGTCTGGATCAATGTCATAAAAGACTTTAAAGGTGATAACTAATACCTGGAACTGGATTCAGAAGCAAACTGGCAGTTCCCCCATCCAGAACCCCAAAGTCTCTAGCCACCCCGAGAAAGCAATAACAGCAACATTTAGGTCACCTGGGATAGAAATATAGTATAAAGCATACTGATGATGCCTCATCCCATGCTGGCAGATGATCTTACCCAGAAGCTTCATCTAGATATTAAAAAGAAGTGGAGAGAGGACTGAATCCTGTGGCACACCACAAGTGTCTATGAGCTGGAACTTTTGATCCCTATTAATCCCAATCAATCTTGGAGAAGAGACGAACCAGCACAAAACTGTACCACCCATAAACAGATCCTGCAGCTGCCCCAAAAGTATACCATGGTTGATGATATCAAAGGCTACTGATAAATCAGTGAGCAAGATGGATGCACTATCTCCATCCTGCCTTCAGCAGAATCATCAACAAATGTAACCAATGCTATTTCTGTCCCATAATCAGCCCTGAAACCAGACTGGAAAGAGTCCAGATAATCTGTTTCATCCAGGACCCTCTGAAGCTGCCAAGGGAAGATGGTTAACTGTATGAAAGTTGTCCAAGCAGGTGGATCTAATGATATTTTTTGAGGGGGGGGGCAAATAAAAGCCTCTCTAAAAGATCATGGGAACATCCCATCCTGTAGTGATGTATTTATCACTGCCTGAACCCATGTGGAGGTCACTGTAGTGGAGACTTTCATTCATTGTTCCTATTCCACTGTTACCAATGGAATGTTCTTAATATTTTTTATTTTTTCTCAGGCTTCCATTTTTGTCAGAAAATGAAGAGATTTGTCTGTTTGTTTGAAATGTATTAAAGAAATAAGCTACAGAATTGGTTAAAAGAAGGAAAGTTCTATCACATCAGCTTAAGTGCACTGGAACGAAAACAGAACTGAACTACAACAGAAGTTGTACATCACCTGAATCCTTGTTGCTCCTCATCCCATAGACAAAGATATCCTTCACAAAAGCCTGGAGTTCCAAGTCTTCACTCACTGCTTCTTCACTTCCATAATATATGTTAATAATATCTGTCACAAAACTTCAGAAAATATAAAAAAAACTTAATGAAAATGTATCCTTTTACTTTAATTTTCAACCCTCCCCAGTTAATAACTTTTTTTAAAATTCATATTTATATGCCGCCCTTCTCCGGAGACTCAGGGTGGCTTACAATTTTTTGGAGCACAACCCAATGCGCTCAGCAATAGCCTTCATTCCATTGTATATGCCTGCTTATTACTAGGGCTTTTTGCCCCCCCCACAAGCGGCATTTTTACAAAGTCAGCTTATTGCCCCCAACAATCTTGGGTCCTCAATTTACCCTCTCTGGGAGGATGGAAGGCTGAGTCAACCTTGAGCCTGGTGGGATTCGAGCCTGCACTAGTTGCAGGCAGCTGGAACTAAGTGCTAGGCGTTTAACAGCCTGCACCACCAAGGCTCTTTACAATAACTTGTAAAAACATGTATGCATACACTTTTGTGAAAAATATTTCTAACACAATAGTCTCAACTTTACAAAAAAACACTAACCTCCCAGAAGCAAAATGGAGTAAAGATGATTTGCATGCATACAATTTTATGCATGTATGTATCAATATAGGCTCACCATGAAATAAAAACATGTACAAAGGTTATCTTGCCATTTTCGATTATCTGTCTCAGAGACAATGTATCTGATTTAACAAACAAATCCATGCTGGTTTGTAGTGATTGCTTTGTTCATTTCTAGGTGTTCACAAAGCTGCTGCTTGCTGTCTTTTCTAGGTTTTTCCAGGTATTGATGTCAAATTAACTGGTCTATACCCAAATGTGCTTTTTTCAAGAGGCAACTGGAGTTTCTGATTTTTCTTTGAAGACATTTTGCTTCTCATCCAAGAAGCTTCATCAGAAAAAAGCACATTTGGGACAACCATGACCTGGATGACTGAGAATCTCCATAGACATTAACTATAGACTATAGCTTCTTGGATCCACTTTTTCCTGCTTCTTAAACACTGGAATTACATTTTCCAGTCCTCTGGAAGTTTCCTTGTACTCCAGGAGCTCTGAAATATTTTTTTAAAGATATTTAAGATATTTTTAAAAATATATTTAAGATTTTTTATTATTTTTTCCCAATCCATATTGTGTGTGAACAGAGTTGGTTCTGGGTATTATTCATATTAATCCAGTTCATCATAACAATATCAGTAATCTCCATCACATTTGTCGAATTTAAGTAATCCTCATTATATTGTTTAAACATACATAAACTAAAAAAAGCCTAACACATCTGTCATATCTGTGTATCTGCCATTCTCTGATGGAAGAAAGGTGTGTGTGTGTGTGGATTTGATACATTTAATTCTTTTCCTCTCTATGTATCCTAAATATCCTATTCCTTACACTGGCTTTGTATAATCTTTTACACATTTTCAATGCTGTTGCCTGGCGCCCCAGATGTCTGGAAAAATCTCAACTCTTCGAGGGATGTAAGGGGAGAAAGGGCCATGTGGATTGCAGCACTGGAAGATAACTCCTGGGAACCTTTCCTCATCTGCTTTCTTAGAGACAGCAGGATAATAACATGTTCACATCTGTGGATTGGGGGAATCCACATCCAACTGCAGGGAGGGGTTCTAATTCCCTTTATCTTAGCTGCATGCCCTGAGGGACCCATGACCCTGCTTTGAATTTTGACTTGCTTTTACCCTTCTTCAATAAAAGATTCCTTTTGAAATACAAAGTTTTCAAGAGTTCATACTTAGATTTTGAAGGGTGGGGGGAAGAGGCTGGTCCTTACATAAAACAGGGTCTGCAATAGTGGTCAATCCGGAGAGATTTTCCAAAAATTTTACTCAACCAAGGGGACCCTGAAACAATGTCTGAACATAGCAGCGAGCAAGGGGAAGCTGAGTGCTGGGGAGAAGCCTCAACAACTACCCAGCCCGACACTGGCTCTATACGTTCCATCGAAGACATCAAAGCTGTCTTCAAAAGTTCCACAAAGCGCAGATGGTCTATAGATGTAGGAAAAAGGGACAGCTGGGATGGAAGAGATAGGGGAGTAAACCTCACCTGTGGCAGCTGAAAACCAGGGTGGAAAATGGAACTGGAAGTCCTTTCTGATCAGGAAGAGCTGATTGAGGAACCGCTGGCAGGTAATCGATTGAAGCGGTACATAATACGCCTTGTGAGGGAAGCCCTGGAAAACCTCAATGTCTGAGATGAACCAGGTCACCAGCGAAAGAGAGTGAGCGAACCAGCAACTGAGGGAACCCGAGCCATCACCTCTGATCTAGCTGAGACTGATCGAGCAACTGACAAAGCCAGAGGACCAGCAGCCGTGCCAGGTACCCGACCTCCTATCAGTCCCGAGCAAGGGATTAATCCCGGACAACCCAGAGACCTACAGCTGAAGAGAAATATCACACCTTGGAGGCAAAATTTGATGGAGACCCCCCAGAAACTTGTTTTTTCCTGGCGCAAGTCCTCACCTATATGCAAGAATTACAGGTGGAACTTCCCAAACAGTGCACAAGTGCGAGTCATCACCCTAGCCCTAGAAGGGGCAGTGGCCAGATGGATGGTAATCCTACACAACATTGATGCTCCAGAGCTGCAGAATCTCAATCAATTCATGACAGCCCTACACCACCGCTTTGAAGACCCCTTGCCGATCACAAAGCCTGCCATCGCATTAGGTCGTAAAGCAGGGCCTTTGCCTACATCATAGAATTCCATGACCAGGCCAGCCGAGTTAACTGGCCAGAAGATATTCTAGTCTGATGGTTCAAAGATGGACACAACAAAGACCTGTACACTGCCTGCCTGGCCTGCAGGGCCCCTAGCCGCCTGCATGAATGGTACCTGGTGGCAGAGGATGTGGAGATCGACATGACCCAAAACCAGTACTGCACCAGCAGGGCTTGGAGAAGATCCCCACCCTAGGGGAAGTGGGAACCATTCAAACCCCAAACCCCTATGGCATCAAGGCATCTGGCTGCTTTAAGTGTGGGAAGCAGGGGTACCGTGCAGAGGAGTGCCATTAGAAAACCCCTGCCAGAAAGCCTGATCGCCAATCAGCAGGGCAACCTGGAAAACCCAACCCCCAAGGAAAAGAAACCGCACTGAGAAGCCGAGAAGCTGTGAGGTTTCGATCCTCTCCAAACCCAAAGGAAGAAACTCCAGCATCCCGAGAAGACCTGAGCCAGTCCAAAAGCGATCTGGAAGATGACCTGCTGGTAAGTGACCCAATCAAATTGCTCACTCTACCCCTAACACTGTTTATCCCCAGCCGAAGGAAGGGGGAGAAAGTAGCAGCATTACTGTATTTGGGGTGCACCCGGTGCCTAATCAACCCAACCCTAGTAGGGAGATTGGGAATCCACCTAAGGAGAATGAAAAACCCCATTGCTTTCTGCCAATTAGATGGGACTATAGCGAGGATGGGGGAGCAAGCCAGCTTTACCACAGAACCATTACAAATAAAACTGGGGGACCATAGTGAGACTCTTACGTTCATTGTAGCCCCGGGAATGGAAGGGCCACTAGTCCTAGGACTCACATGGCTACAGAAATGGAACCCTAAAATAAACTGAAGAGAGGAACCGTACAATTCCAGAAACTTGTAACATTCGCAAACATCCCGAGTGGGAGGGAAGAAAGGAAAAGAAAACAGAGAAACAGTCCTGGCCGGCCAACCTGCTGAACCCACTAGCATTCCCAAAGAATACCAGGATTTGGCCGAAGTATTTAGCGAGGAGGCATCTGATCAACTCCTGGTTCATCGCACCATGGATTGTGCCATTGAGATCCTGCTGGGGGCTAAACTTCCAAAACCAAAAATGTACTGCATGTCCCCTAGAGAACTAAATGAACTCAGAGTGTTTATCGACAAAAATCTAAAAAGGGGTTTCATTGAAGCCCCCGACTGAAAATAGCTGCCCCAGTATGTATGTATGTATGTATGTATGCATTTATTTATTTACTTACTTATTTGACTTATATGCCACCCAACTCCCAAAGGACTCTGGGTGGCTCACAGTAAAAAACACAAAAATGACATTTATAAAAATTTTAAAACAATTTAAAAACAGTAAACAACAGAAGGGGGGATCTCACTAGCTCACAGTCGCGAGATCAACAGCCCCAAGCCTGTCGGAAAAGCCAGGTTTTGACTGCTTTGCGGAAGGTCAGTAGGGTGGAGGCAGTCCGGATCCTGGGAGGTAGCTGGTTCCAGAGAGCCGGAGCAGCCACAGAGAAGGCCCTCTTCCGCGAGCCCGCCAGTCAGCATTGTTTAGCTGACAGAACCCAGAGAAGACAGACTCTGTGGGATCTTACCAGTCGCAGGGAGATGCAGGGTAGGAGACGATTCTGGAGATAACCTGGTCCTGAGCCATATAGGGCTTTATAGGTAATGACCAACACCTTGAATTGCACCCGGAGACTAATAGGAAGCCAGTGCAGCTCGCGGAGAATCGGTGACATGTGGGTGTATCTCAGGACATCCACAACAGCTCGCGCGGCTGAGTTCTGGACCAACTGAAGTCTCCGAATACTCTTCAAGGGTAGCCCCATGTAGAGTGCGTTGCAATAATCCAGTCGTGAGGTGACTAGGGCATGAGTGACTGTGAGAAGAGCCTCTCGGTCCAGGTAGGGTCACAATTGGTGCACCAGACGGACCTGTGCAAAATTTCCCCTAGCCACAGCTAATAGGTGTTGCTCCAATTTCAACTGTGGGTCTAGGAGGACACCCAAATTGCGAACCCGTTCTGAGGGGGACAATTTCTCCACACCCAGAACCAAAGATGGAAAATCAACATGGCCCCTGGGGGGCAGTACTCACAGCCACTCAGTCTTGTCTGGGTTAAGTCTGAGCCTGCTAACTCCCATCCAGACCCTCACAGCTTCCAGGCACCAGCACATCACATCTACTGCTTCACTGAACGGACATGGGGTGGAGACATACAGCTGGGTGTCATCCGCATATTGCTGATATCTCATCCCATGTTGTCGGATGATCTCACCCAGTGGTTTCATGTAGATATAAAATAGGAGGGGAGAGAGGACTGAGCCCTGAGGCACCCCATAGATGAGGGGCTGAGGGGTTGTCCTCTGTCCTCCTACCAACACTGACTGCGACTGACCAGAGAGATAGGAGGTGAACCACGTAACACAGTGCCTCCCACTCCCAACCCTCTCAGCCGACACAGAAGGATACCATGGTCGATGGTATTGAAAGCCGCCGAGAGGTCAAGTAGCACCAGGATAGAGGAATGACCCCTATCCCGAGCTCACCAGAGATCATCAAACAGTGCGACCAAAGCAGTCTCTGTGCTGTAACCAGGCCTGAAACCCAATTGAAAAGAGTCTAGATAATCCATCTCATCCAAGGACCGCAGGAGCTGGAATGCCACCACTTTTTCAATAATCTTCCCCACAGGGAGATGGGCGGAGCTGGAGTCGCTGTGAGACGGAGGTGATCTTTCTTGAGATCACCCCCAATACTGCCGCTTTGGGATGGTCCCCCGGGATCTAAACTGACTCGTAGGGTTGGTGAAAGTTGGGGGCACCTTCTGTTGATCCCAGGGACGTCACAAAGTCCCTGGTTGATCCAGGACAGCCCCTTTACCCGAAACGTGCTGAGTCAGCCATCGGGCTGAAGAAGCTGTGACAGCTCTGGAGGAATGAGATTGGAAGAAGTGTGTTGGTCGGTGAGATCATTTGGTTGTTAACCCTTTGGGAACACCCTAGTGATTCTAATGGTGTGAAATTGAATGCGAGATGGACTAGGCAGCGGAAGAGATTGGGCTTGAAAGTAAAGAACTTTGTTTCTTCTTTCTTTTCATGGCTTTAAAGACTTTTCCCTCCACTTTTTCTTCTTGGGAGTTTTTGAATGCCTTTTATATTTTTTGAACTTTATCTCCTTTTTCCTTTTCTCTTTTTGGCACTGGGGGCTCTAATGTAATTTGGCTATTTGGACTTGGTTACAAGAAATGGCTGCTGAGGCTTTTTTTCTGTCCTTCTTGTTTTGAATGAGACAGGAAGTGATATATTTTGGGAGCCATCCGGCAAGGAAGTGAAAGTTGGCTGAGAGATATAATATTGCTACCTAGAGGCTCGCTATCTTATATAAACATATACATTTGCAAGGATTGTATCCAAGGCTCTGTTGATTAGAAAGTGCTGGACAGGCGCTTTTGGAATAACTTTGAGCCTGCAGTTTGGAATTGAAGAGTAAAGCAACCTTGGAGAGTTTTAAAATAAAGGAACTGGAATTCTTTGAGAGGCAAAAAACAGAAGAGCTGGAATTTCTCCCCTTTCAATTGTTAAGCTCTGGACTTTGCATAGTGGCAGTGGAATAAAGAGTGATATTGCTTCCTGCCAAGGTCTCCTATTGTTTGTAATTTAATTTTTATAATTGGAGCCCCTAAAATATATTTTGTTATTCTTAAAGGATACTTTACTATTTTATTATTATTTTTTCAACTTTTTTATTGATATCTTCCTATTTTTCAATTTTTAGCCTTTTCTCTTTTGAGAGGTGGCTTTTCATTTTGTACATTGGAAACAAGACAGTCAACTATTGGATCTTTTCTTTTTTCTTTCCCTTCTCTTTTAAAAAAACTCAAATTTTTTATTTATACATTCTTTTCTTAGTTTTTAAATTTTTATCTTTTCTTCAAATCATTGACATATCATTGACACATTATGGAATTCCTCTTTTTTCTTCTTTTTATTATTTGTCTCTTTTTTCTTTTTGAGTAGGATTGTTCCTCTCCCTTCTTATATTACTAATTATTACTTTTTTATTATTGGCTTCCAATCCCTTTTTTCTTTCCCTTTTTTGGAATTGGTGTTGACAATCTCTGCAAGAATGAGTAGAAGGTCTTCAGTTCCACAAGTTACAACTCCCGCATCAACAATATCACAACAAGAAAGGGAAAAAGAGAAAGAAGATAAAATACAGATGATATTACAAGCGGTGAGCGAGATTGGAAAAAAGTAGAGAAAATTGAGATAATTGAACAGAAGCTGGACAAGACAGATGAAAATATAAAAGCTCTATACGGCAAACAATGGAGAAATATGGTGAGAGGATTAAGAAAGTTGAGGAGCAGCAAGAACAAAGAGATGCGAAGTGAAGTGGATAGATCGGAATTTTATTTGAGATTCCAAAATGTCGAGGAAGAGAAGGGTGAAAACTTGTTGGAGAAAATGACACAGATTTTGACAGAATTGTTAGAAACAACCGAAGAGAAGATGAGGGATGGAATAGATGAAATATTTCGAGTCTATACAAGGTATGCAACGAGGAATAGACTTCCAAGAGAAATCCATATTAGGTTCACTAAGAAGAGCATTAAATCACAAATACTGCAAGCAACTAGAGACAAGACATTGAAGCACAATAACAAAGACATTATGGTATTGAAACAGGTACCAAGAAGAATAAGAGAGAGGAGAAGAGAATATGCATTGCATTCTTATCCAAAGAACTGTTGAAGAGAGGTGTAAATTACAGATGGTTAATACCAGAAGGCCTTCTGTTCATGTGGCGGGAACAAAGACATAGAATTGACACAGTGGAGAGAGCGCAATTCTTTTACGATGAATATTTTAGAGGAAAGGATGGAAATGGAAGACAAGAGGAGCTGATTGTGGAACTTCCAAAGGAAGGTGTAGCAACAAGTGAAGAAGAGGAACAACTTGGAGCGGTAGGTGGTCTACCTAGAGAACAAAGAGAAGTTAGAACGACTAGAGCAACAAAACCTATATACAAGACCTAAAATGGAGGGGAAAAAACTGATTTCGATGAATATAAATGGACTTAATTCGATTGCCAAAAGAAGGAAAATATTTCACAAATTAGAGAAACTAAAACTTGATATAATTTGTCTACAAGAAGTCCACATTAAAAAACAACATGAATATGTATTGAGACAAAAAAAGTTAGGAAAGTTATTTACATCATTGGCACAATGTAAAAAGAGAGGAGTGGTCTTGTACATTAAAGATATAATTACTGCAGAATTGATTTATACAGATGAAGATGGGAGGATTTTAATGGTGGAGATAATAGACAACAACACTAAAATGCTCTTGATAGCAATATATGCACCAAATGAGAATCAAGAAAAATTTTATAAGAAATTATACCAAAAAGTGATTGAATTAGACTATGCAAATATTTTTTGATGGGAGATTTTAATGGGATAATTAATGATCAGCTTGACTATAAATCTGAGAGAACTAAAAAGAAAACTAGAAGAAAACTGCCCAAGTCCTTTTTTCAAATGATAGAAGAAATGAATATTAAAGATATATGGAGAGAGAAATACTGGAAATAAAGAATTTACTTTTATTCAAACAGACATGAATCATGGTCAAGAATAGATATGGTATGGGCATCTGCAGATATGCTCTCCGATACAGAGAAAATTCAAATTGAAATTGGGACCTGGGCAGATCACAATCCACTGATAGTTGCTTGGAAAGGACAGAGGATAAGATCTAGATGGACATTAAATAATATGATTTTGAAAGAAGAAGAATTTAAAAGAGAATTGAAACAGAACTTACTTTTTCTTCAAGGAAAATAGAAAAGAAGATACATCATTACAAACCTGTTGGGACGCGATGAAGGCCTGTACAAGAGGATTGATAATTGATTACACAAGGAAAAGAAATACTAAACGGAAAAGACATTTAAAATATTGGAAGATGATTTCATGAAATTGGAAAAAGAATTACAAGAATCACCGCAAGGGAAAGATATTAAAAGGAAAATGGACATGATTAAACATAAAATGGCTTTAATGGATAAAGAAGATGTTGCTCAAAAGATTAAAGGCTAAACAAAATTATTTTGAAAATGCTAATAAACCAGGAAGATGGTTAGCTTATAAAATTAGAAAGGAAAGAGAAACAAAGAAAATTAGCCAATTAATAGATGGAAAAGGGAATATACAATATGGGAATGATGAAAAGAAAAAAATTATTCGAGACTATTATGAAAAACTGTACTCTCAAGAAGATATCCCAGAAGAAAAAATTATACAGTATTTACAAAAGACAAGACTGCCACAGATACCTAAAGATATTGAAATAATGCTAGAAGGGAATATAACCATGATGGAATTGACAGAGGCTTTGAAGAAACAAAATACAGGGAAAGCACCAGGTCCAGACGGCTTACCGAATTCTATAAGACCTTCCAGGAAGTGTTAAGCACTCCCCTTCTAGAAGTGATGAATGAAATGTTACTAAAAAAGAGAATACCTGAAACCTGGTTGGAAGCCTATATCACCCTTATACCTAAAGAAGAAATGGACCTACAACAAGTTAAAAATAATAGACCTATCTCACTGCTGAACTCAGATTATAAAATTTTTGCTTCAATATTGGCAGAAAGAATGAAAAGGTATTTAAATGAATTTATCCACACAGATCAAAATGGATTCTTGCCAAAACAACAAATTAAGCAAAATGTGAGAATAATTTTAGATACTTTGGAGTATTACGAAGCACACCCTGAAAAACAGATGGCATTGATGTTCTTAGATGCTCAAAAAGCATTCAATAATGTGAATTGGCGATTTATGATATTGCAAATGATGCAAATGGGCTTTGGAAAAAACTTTATACAGGCTATTGAGACAATATATAACAACCAAACAGCGAAGATATTGGTAAATGGAGAATTGACAGAATTTATAGAGATAAGAAAAGGAACTAGACAAGGTTGTCCTCTGTCACCACTGCTGTTTGTCTTAACATTAGAAGTGCTGAATAGAGCCATTAGAGAAGATGAAGAAATAAAAGGAATGAAAATTAAAAAAGAAGAATATAAACTTCAGGCGTTTGCAGACCATTTGGTATTTATATTAGAGGATCCACTTAAATCAGCACCTAAGTTGATAGAGCAAATAGAAAAATATGGAATGGTGGCAGGCTTAAAAATTAATAAAGACAAAACAAAGATTCTAACAAAGAATATGTTAGCAAAATGTAAGAAAGACCTAGAAGATTTACGAGAGATACAGATTGCAAATAAAGTTAAATATTTGGGAATATATATAACATCAAGATGCAGTACATTGAAAGAAGATAATTATATAAAACTCAAACAGCAGATAGCGACAGATCTTGAAAGATGGGAAAATATGCAATTATCTCTTATTGGCAGAATATCGACAGTCAAGATGAATGTTCTACCCAGAATCTTATATTTATTTCAGACAATCCCAATTAGACTTGGGAAAGAGTACTTTGAAGATTTAAATAAAATTACACTAAAATTTATATGGCAGGGCAAAAAACCAAGAATTAAATTTAAGCTATTACATAATACAACATGAAGCCAGGAAAGCTAAGGCTCAAAATAAACTAAGGCTTTATGACAAAAGTAAAAAATATCAAAAATTAAAAAAAACTTCTCAACGAGTGGTCCTTAATGGTACTGCATCCACTACTCACTTCCTCCAGAAGTAAGTAGTGGTGTACCATAAGGCTCCTCTTAGGTCCAGTACGCTTCAATAGCTTCATAGATGACTTAGATAAGGGAATAGAAGGGGAACTCATCAAATTTGCAGGTAAACGGGCAGGAATAGTCAACACCCCTGAAGTCAAGCTCAGGATCCAAAAAGTTCTTGACAGATTTGAACAATGGGTCCTATTCAACAAAATGAATTAATGTGGAGAAATGCAAAGTTTCACATTTGGGCAGGAAAAATCAAAGGTATAAGTACAGTTTAGGCAAGACCTGGCTCAAAAATAGTAACTGTGAGAGGGACCTTGGAGTCCTAGTGAATGATCACTTGAATATGAGCCAACAATGTGCAGCAGCAACAGCAGCCAAAAATGCTAATACAATCCTGAGTTGTATCAACAGAGGCATAGAATCAAGATCACGTCAAGTATTAGTACCACTTTATAAAACCCTAGTAAGACCACACCTGGCATATGCAACCAATTTTGGTCACTGTACTACAAAAAATATGCTGAGACTTTGGAAAAAAATCAGAAAAGAGCAACTAAGATGACCAAAGGCCCGGAGACTAAAACATATGAAGAACGGCTGTAGTATTTGGGTTTTGACTAGTCTAAAGAAAAGAAAAATTAGGGCCAACATGATAGCAGTATTCCAGTATTTGAGGGGCTGCCACAAAGAAGAGGCGGTCTAATTATTCTCCAAAGCACCAGATGACAGGAGAAGAAACAATGATTGGAAATTGATCAAAGAGAGAAGGAACCTGGAATTGAGGAGAAAATTCCTAACAGTGAGGACAATTAACAAGTGGAACAGTTTGCTTTCAGAAATCATGGGCACCCCATCAGTGGAGGTTTTTAAGAAGAGACTAAACAGTCACTTATCTGAAATAGTATAGGTTCCCCAGCTTGAGCAGTGGGCTGAACTAGAAGACCTCCAAAGTACCTTCAAAATTCTATTCTATTCTATTCTATTCAACATGTGAAAAACAAGGAAAAAGTCAAGGAAATGATTGGTCCATTTTTTGCATCTGTCTTCATATAAACGGGGAAAAAACCCAGTCCAACCTATCAAAAACAGTACCATAAAAGACAGATTAGGAATACAAATTAAAATAGGCAAGAAAATAGTAAGATAATACCTGTGTACCCTAGATGAGTTCAAATCACAAAGACCAGAAAGATTACACCTCAAAGTTTTGAAGGAACTGGCAGATGTAATCTCAGAATCACTGAACCATATCTTTCAAAGATCCTGAAGCCCCAGGAAACTTCCAGGAGGCTGGAAAAGAGCTGATGTAGTTTTCTTCTTCTTCAAAAAAGAAAAAAAATAGATCCAGGAACCCACAGACCTGTCAACATCCCAAAAACTGGCAGGAGCATGGCCCTGCTTAAGTTTGCCCAAGTAGAACTTTGTGTGGATTTGCTGGATTGTTTTTTCTGAAAAACAACACATTGCCTGACACCCTAAGAACCTTAGCGAAGATTCTAGGATAAATATAGTCCTTTATGAGGAACTCAGTCAGAGCCTTGGAACCCCAATGTGTACTTGCATGTAATTCTCTCAGGAGGCCCCACAATTCATGCACCGGTAGAAGTTTTTTTCCCATTTTCTTCAACCAATTCCCCTGATAAACAGTGCCCATACTCTGTGCTTATATGAAGGAGCCGGCACAGGCAAATGGGAAGGAATGAGTTCATAAACATATCAAGAGGAAAGGATACCTGATGCAGCAGACATGGTGGTGCAATTAGCCAGGGCATTTCCCCGACTGTGTTTACTGTCATCCTTACCATGGGCTCTTACATGCATAATGGTTACCTTGCTGGGAAACAAAACAGCATCCGATAAACTTAATATTTCAGATCCATATTTAACTGCCTTGTGCAGTGAGCAACCCACGCTCCTTCCACAAGGCACCATGTACATGTACGCTTCTTCCACAAGGCACCATGTATGTTACAATACCAAAAGCAAAGATACTGTCTGTAAAAATATTAACAACTGCACTTTCCGATAATTCTAAGGCTCTGGTCAAAGCAATGAGATCAGTCTTTTGGGCTGAAGTTCCCACAAGGAGAGCTGCTACATACAATACTTGGTCCAAAGTATACCACAGCATACCCAGCCAGGCTTTTTCCCCAGCACATGAAATTGCCACCATCTGTATACAGGTCCCTATCTGCATTCTTAAATGGCTGGTCTACCAGATGCGGATGATCTCAGTGATGGTTCGGACACAATCATGAGTAACATTTTGTTCTAGTTGGGGAGGAAAGGTAGCTGGGTTAAATCTGCCACTCCACTTTTAAGTGTATACGCGGATTATCAAGAAGGGCTATTTGATACTTCTCAAGGTGACTGGCTGTTAGCCAATGGCCTCCCTTTGACTCTAGCAGCTTTTGGATGGAATGAGGAGTCTCAATGACAATGTTGGTGCCAAAAGTTAATCGCTCAGCAGCTTCTAATAAAAGGATTATGGCTGCTGCCGCATGGAATCATGCAGGCCATCCTTGGGAAATGGGGTCAAGTTGTTTAGAGAAGTATGCCACTGGGCACTCCCAACTTCCAAGGGTTTGGGTTAAACTACCGGCAGCTACCCCCTTGCTCTCTGCAACAAACAAGATAAAAGGTTTTGATAGTGTCAAATGCCATCTGATAGTAGTTTGTCCATTAAAAGAGGTCCCTATTGGAACCTTTTGTAGCTTGACCCAGGGCTTTTGCCATTAAAGCAAAATTTAAATACGACAAAACTGAGAAACCTCATAGCTGGCATTTTGTTGTAGGTAGTTTAAGAAAACAGACAGCTTGGATCTGCTTCTGTGAGAACTTCCTAGTACCCTGAGATAAAATGTCCAGTGCAGTGGCCTAGAGGTGGAGCTCTCTCCTTACAATCAGGAGGCTGTGAGTTCGATCCTAGAGAGGCTAATATTTGGAATAGACCCTTCTGCTCGAGCAGGGGGTTAGATTAGATGATCTCCAAGATCCTTTCCAACTCTGTTGTTCTATGTAACTTAAATATCTGACCTCCTGCTTAACAAGTTGTGCCTTAGCATGAGAATCCCTATAGCCCCAATGACATAGGGAGTTCATTAGGGAAACAGAGTTCTGAAGACAATCATCCTCAGAAGTTTCAGCCAACAACAGGTCATCCCCTTTACATGGGCTGCCCTTGAGGACCACTCGGAGGCTTCAGCTGGTCCAGAATGCAGTGGTGCGGGTTGTGATGGGAGGATCCTGATACTCCCATGTTACACGCCTCCCGTGTGAGCTGCACTGGTTACCGGTTGCCCTCCGGGTGAGATTCAAGGTGCTGGTGTTGACCTATAAAGCCCTTCATGGCATTGGACCAGGATATATGCGGGAGACCCTACTGCTGATAACAGCTTCCTGGCGTCCTGTGCGCTTCCATCAACAGGGCCTTCTCCGGGTGCCATTGACCCGGCAATGTCGGTTCCCAGGGGTAGGGCCTTCTTGGTGGGAGCACCCACCCTATGGAACCAGCTTCCCCTGGAGCTCCGGGTGGCCCCTGACCTCCGCTCCTTCCACCGTGACCTAAAAACTTGGCTGTTCCAACTGGCCTACCTGGACTGATGGGGGGGAGGATTTTTAGTATAGTTTTAATTGGCATATTTATGAGACCTTAGGTTTAATAGTTTTTTAATATTTGTATATTTGTATTTGGATTATTTTTATTTTGTAAGCCGCCCTGAGTCCTTCGGGAGAAAGGGCGGCATATAAGTCTCATAAATAAATAAATAAACAAACAAACAAACATACATACATACATATTGCCAACACAACTGCAGTGGCTGCCATGTGGCCAAGTCAGTGGCCAATACCTTCCCAAAGATAGTGGGGCTATTCTTAAACCCCTGGGACATAACAGTCCAGCAAAGTTGTTTATGTTGCCACTGAAAGGCAAAAAGGTGTTAGCTAACAGGAGCCAAGGGAACACAGAAGGAAGCATCTTTAAGACCGGTAACTGTATATCATATGAGATGAGGGCTTAACTGACTAATCAAAGTATAAGGATTGGGACCATCTGATGCAATGCAACTGTCAATTATCCAGTTGGCATTCCCAGAAAAAGAAACTCCTGGGACATTATTTTATCAAGAGTATAAATTTTACTGAATAAATCCATATTGGCAGAGAAAAAGCGAAACCAGCTCTGGGCTTCCTGCACAAACACACACGTAGTGTGTGCTTTACCTAGCTTTATTTAGCACTTCATGCACAGTGGGCCACATGGCTTTTGGAGTGTCCATCCAGTTGGCTAATGACACTGAGGATGGAACTTCCTTTAAAAAAATGTTTTATCTGTTTTATTAATATAATATACACAAATTCCATTTCAACAAACAGTGTGTTGTCTGGGTACAATTGTTTTTAGACAATCACAATAACATTAATACTGTAGTAACAAATAATATTTTGTTTATCCATTTTAACAAATTTCCATTTTAACATTTATCCTTTTTATGTCCCTTTCTTTCTAACTTCTGTTTTTATTGTCTAGCCATCAATAAAATAAGTCTGCCAGTGTGTAAGAAATTATAAGCTGGGATAGCCATAACAACAAGTCAGCCAATAGGAGCTGTGAGCTGTGTCAGACAGCTTGGAGCCTGGGCGTGGCTTAGCTTGACTGATCTGTGTATATATAAGAGTTGGTTTGTCCTTGCAAATCTTTGCTTCAGTGATTATGACTTCTGGATTCTGAGTTCTGGTTCCAGCTTCTGCTGCATGGGTATTGTATACATGCATCATACTTTATATTATTGTATGTAAAGAAGTTTATTTTATAAATGAATCCTGCTGAATTATTATTATTATTATTTTTTAATTACATTTATATGCCGCCCTTCTCCGAAGACTCAGGGCGGCTTACAATTTTTGGGATACAACCCAATGCGCTCAGCAATAGCCTTCATTCCATTGAATATGCCTGCTTATTACTAAGCGGCATTTTTACAAAGTCAGCTTATTGCCCACAACAATCTTGGGTCCTCATTTACTTGTGTGATCGTTGGATTGCTGCAAACTCTGACAGGTTATGGGCCCAGAGCATACCAAGCATGTTATAAAACTGAACTGTAATTAAGCTGAAGAACAGCCTGTGTTATAAGCAAAAGAGGAGGCTTGCAGGATGGCTGTTGATTTCAAGGAGAGCTCTCTGTCTTGATCTCAGAGATTGCTAAGATACAGATAGTCCTTGGGTTATGACCAGGAGTGGGATCTGACCGGTGTAATTACTGGTTTGGTGATTTTACGTTTTGTGTGCACCTGACGCACGCTGTGCGCATGTGTATATCATCGTCAGCTAGCTGCCTGCACAGCAGGTCAGCACTGCACGCAGGTGCGCAGCAGTTGAAAAAGCACTTTTTTCCTGCTTTTTCAACTGCAACTGTGTCACGCAAAGCAGCTGTGGTTGAAAAAGCAGGAAATAAAGGTCAGGTAAGAGACCAGGCGGGCAGGTGGGTGGGCCAAAACAGCAGCAAACATAGAACCGGTTCTATGTATGCTCTCTGTTTGCTGCTCTTCAGAGCAACCGGTTCTACAGAAGTGGACAGAACCAGTAGAATCCCACCCCTGGTTATGACCATTCATTAAATGACTGTTCAGAGTTAAGATGGCACTGAACAACTTAGGACTGGTCTGTGAAGTTGCAGCAATAACAGTATTCCCATAGTCATGTTATCATGATTCAGGCACTTGGGCACCAGCTCACAATTATGATGGTTGCACTGTTCTGTGGTCCCATAGTTGCTATTTGTGACCTTCTCTGATGGCTTCCTATCAGAAAAGTCAATGGGAAAGTTGGCAGGAGGTTGCAAATCACTCCTGCTGCTTTATTGCCTGTCCATCCCTGTGCTCCTTAGTAATTGGCCCTAGCACCTGCCCACCTGCCATAGTGCCCATCTGTGATACCCCCCCCCATCCATAGCTCTATCTATCTGCCTGGGATTCTACCTCATCCCATATTACTCCCCATACATAAGGTCCTCACTTAAAACAACTCACATGGTTCTGGGGTAACAATGACAACTGGGATTGCCATTGCTAAGCACTTTCATGTGACATAATGGTTTATGACCACATCACTTAGTAATGCACATTCTTGTCCCAACTGCCATGGTCCACTTAACAACCACATGGTCCACATGGTCATTAAGTGAATCCGGCTTCCCCATGGACTTCATTGGTCAGGTCGCAAAGAGGGATCACATGACTCTGGGACTCAAACTGTCATAAATATGAGTCAGCTGCCAAATGTCCCTGTCTGAATTTGGATCAGCTGACCATGTGGATGCTGCAATGGTCATTAAGTGTGAAAAACAGTCATAAGTCCCTTTTTTCAGTGCCGTTGCAATGGAGATTCGGGGAAACCAGATTCACTTAGCAACTGTATGACTCACTTAAGAGCTGCAAGTACTCCCTTAGCAATGGTGGCAAGATTGGTGGTAAAGTTGATGAAAGCTCTTGCTTAGGACCAACATTTTGGGCTCCATTGTTGTTGTAAGTCAAGGACTATTTCTGCCTTCCTCTGCATGTCAGCCTTGCCTAGTAAACTCCTTCCCTTTTCTGAGAATTTCTCCTCTGTGTTAGAGACATCAAAATAACCCAGTTGACATAAGGTCTCCTGCTGGAGCAGGGGGTTGGACTACATGACCTCAGAGGTCCCTTCCAGCCCTGGGTTGCTGTACTGTTTCAAAATATCATCTGAAGCTGCCAGGTGTTTGTGGTCCTTCCTTCCTCTCCTTTTTCCCTCCCACCTTCCATCCATATCTCATTCACCTTCCCTTCCCTTCCTCCTTCCTTCCTTCCTTCCTTCCTTCCTTCCTTCCTTCCTTCCTTTTCTTTCTCTCCCCCTTCCCCCCTTGGATGAAGCCAGCGTAATTACCCTCCCCCCATCTCTTCCCTTCCCTTCCCTTACTTACTTATCCCCTCCTTTCTTCTCCTAAAAAGCATTTGGCTTTCCTAAAGCCATTTAGCTGCAGCCCCTCCCCCAAACCCCACCACTAAGATTGCACCATGGCTTATGGCTGCCAGCATTGGCAGCTAGCAGATTGGTTGGTGGCTAACTGTCCTGGGCAGTGAAAAACCCAGGATGAACCATGCCTTGGCGAATCAGCCATGGTGAACCGTGTGGGACAGAGGGGCTGTGGCCCATTGCCCAGGGTGAATGGGCAGGGGCATGTCAACCAAGGAGAAAAGTCAGAGAATTGCCTGAGGAGGAACACTGGTGGAGAAGGAGGCGCAGCCAAGGGTAGGAGACATTCCGGTGCATTAGCAGGTCTTAAAATCAGTAAACAGAAGATGCATTTTAGAGTATACCTGGTGGGAGGGATGAGGAGGGAGAGACTGAAAAAGTTGTTACATTCTCACGTCTTCCCATTTAGGGTTTGGTATCTTTCATTCATGAATTCATGGCATATACTGTATATGCTTAAAGGAGTCTAGCACAAAAATATTGCCTGTTACATCTGTATGCAAAGTTAACTGAAAAGTATCTGTACAGTATTATAATAGGGAATCTGAGAGGATTTTCACCTTTTGAAGTCTTATCTTGAATCAGGTTGATTCCACCGGGCTTCTGCCTTTGTTTGATCCCTGTATTTTGTGACTAAGTTAGGGTTTTTGTGATTATGTATTTTTTTTATTAGCAATTTGCAAAGAGAATTGAAAGCAATTAATGAATATTAATTTCCTGGAAAGGAATGCATGATGGTTAATGCAATATCAGAATAGCTTTCTTTTACATGATGCACTGAAATTAGCAAAATCCAGTTTCTCTGTTCCGGGTTGAGCCTTCTCGAGAATGGGCGGCGGTTTGTGATCATCCACGACCGCAGCCTGGCTCTTCGGGAGAGCCCCGATCCTGCAAGGTTCGGGGCTGAAGCTGCCTCATAGGGGCGGCGGAGAAAGGAAAATCTGCTAGCCAGAGTGAGGGGAGCCGATCTCCCCTTTTGGTCTGGTCTTTTCCCTCTGAAGACGTCAAGAAGTGGTGGTCAAAATGGCCACCTCGAAGAGAAGGTCTCAACGGGATTAAGATTGGTGCAGGAGGAAAGAGAGAAGTCGACAGCAGAGGAACCGGAGTATCGGATGGTAAGATCAAGGCACCCTGGGATTAAGATAAAGATGAGTTTTTTAAAAAAAAGAAACAGAAGCGGCGCAGTCTCAAGTGAAGGAAAAAATAAGTAAAATATTTTTGACAGCTATAAGGGGCTTCGAACCAGGAAAGGAAGAAGCCAGCATAAGAACTTAAGTTTGGGGCTCGGAAAACTTTGAATATCAAAATAAAAGGAAAGGGTTAAGACTCTGTGCAGAAAGTGCCACTTTGTGGAGAAAAATTGGAAGCTAAAGAAGAAAGAAACTATCTTGTTCCTTTGTGGATTGGAGTTGTCACATTTTAAAGAGACGCAAGACTCATAGAAAGTGAAAGCTTGAATACACAAAGACGGACTACCGGACTAATTGGTGATATTGATATAGACTCTGGACCTGGGTTAGGATCATAGAAAATTTAAAGAAGAAATAAGGAAAATAAAAATTCTGGTGGCCATCCAAGAATTAAAAATGGAGTTTAAAAGTATGAAAGAACTGCTACAGGAAGTGACTGAACTAACTTGGCTCGTTGCAGAAAACATGGGCATTCAAATGCTGAATAAAGAAGAAGAAGGAGCCTTGGAAAGGAGGAGCCAGCACAAGAGAAAGCCATCTTAAAAAGACAATTAATACAAAGATCAATACAAATAAAAGGAAAGGAAGGGTGGCTAAAAAAACGGAACCTAAGAAAGTATCTAAAAGGAACATTTATGAAATTAAGCATGTTAGAAAGGTTCAGAAGGAAAGGGAACAGAAAGGTAAAGAGAGAGAGAGGGATTCAAACTGGATAGAGAAGGGGGAGAGCAGGATAAAAGGGAGGAGAAGGGAGCCAGCACAAGCGAAAGCCATTTTAAGAAGACAACTAACACAAAGATTAATACAAATAAAAGGGAAAGGGAACATAGGGAATGTAGGCTGTTTTCTGTCAAGCTAATCACCCCCCGCTCCGCAAATGGTATCTGATGTTCATTTGGCTTATAAAAACTAGATGTGGTATCTTTTTTATTCAATTTATATAGCCACCCATCGCACATGCATAACTCTAAACAGCTTACAATAAAATGGTAAAATACAAAATATAAAAACTAAAACACATAGCAGTCAGGCATCCTTCAAATATCTATCAGCTGTCAGGGTTCTGATGATTGCCCAAATAATAACAAGAAAAATAAGCTTTGTCACATATCCAGGACCCCAAGCTGGGTCCTAAAATTAAAAGGCCTTATGAAAGACCAGCAAGAACCTGGTCAATCTAATCTGAAGTAAACAATGGTCCAAAGGACTCACCTTCTGGGTCTCAACAGTCAACCCTTCTTAACTGACATTACCCTCCTGCCTATGAATGAGAGTTAAAGAGAATAGGGGTACGTGGTCCTGTGACTGTAACCTAGTCACAAACCATGAAGATCTTTAAAGATAACAACCACCACCATGAATTACATCTGGAAATACAGTGAAAGCCAATTCAGCTTGCAGGGCAGTGATGTTACATGCCCCGAATAATTGGTGCCATTAATTGCGTTGCTACATTTGTGCATCAGTTAAACCTTCTGAATATTCTTCAAGAGCAGCCTCACATAGAGCACATTGCAACAGTCTGGAAATTATGAGGACATGAGCAGGGCATCCCGGTCAGGAATAAGACCAACTGATGCACACTTCAAAGTTGTACAAAAGCCCTCTTAGCCACAGCTGCCATTTGCCCCTTCTGTAGAGACACAAGTACAGGATGATCCTCAGATTGCATACCATGTCTATCTAGAGTGATGACATCCCATCCAGAAGTCCGAGCATTTGACTATTTGCAATCTATACTTAGAAGGCTGTATGGTTACTCTAGCTTGTAGAAATATAGCATTCATCCCTGCAATAATTTGAAGTTATCTAAAATAGAAGACAAGTAGAATACACAGGTATTGGCTAAACAAAGAATTACCTATATGAACTCATCTTTTCCAACTATGCTACATTATTTATATTACTGCTATCTAAAAACTTAATAAAATGAAAATCTTAACCAGATATTATTGCAACTTTTTACCTTTTGATTGCATCCCATACTTTAACTCCATCATCCCGATAGTAGTAGTATGGAATATTCTCATTGCTTTCCATATGTCTTGACTTGATTTCTTCAGGAAAGCAGAGAGAGCTGTAGGTAAGATGTTTCATTGCTCGCTGGACCATTTGCACATGCCCACCACCTCCAGTGGCATTTGCCTTTAGCAACCAAAACAAATAATATAGGTCATTAAGAAAAACAGTTGACAAAGACCCCACATTCCTAAGATTAATAGGTCACACAGAAGGATGCAGTGATGCAACTTGGCCACACACAGTCGTTATATAGCTAAAGACCTCTGTATGTGTCCTGCTTTAGCTTCCACACAGGCATTTTTGCATATTAAAGGTTTAGTCACTCAACTTCCCCACATTTTCTAAAGAAACCTTACACACTATTTACACTACAGAAAAAAAACCTAAAGAAATATTTGTATTTAATGGGTGGGTTTTCCCCTCTTCTGTAGGAAGTAAGGACAATTTAGCTGCTCCCCAGTTCTATTAATATAGTAAATGACTTTGTAAAAACGCCGCTTAGTAATAAGCAGGCATATGCAACGGAATGAAGGCTATTGCTGAGCGCATTGGGTTGTGCTCCAAAAATTGTAAGCCGCCCTGAGTCTTTGGAGAAGGGCGGCATATAAATGTAATTAAAAAAAAAATAGGGAAAGCAAAATTGGTGTCTACCAGTCAGGATGTTATGTTGAAGTTCAGGGGGGAGGCTTTTTCAAATTTCATGACGTGACATTTAAAGCAGTCAGAAAATGGGGATTGAGGAGTGAGGGCCATTTAATGTAATTTAGTGGTCTATGCAGGAGCAAATGCAATGGTTTTGCCTGGACATCATAAAGCTAGAAGCATTGATGATTTATATCATTATAATGTGATAAAGCCAGTTGTTGTAGGATGAAACAAAGAAATAGCCCATCCTACTTTTATTGTATGAAGAAGCTTTAACTGTTGTCAAATTCCTTAAAGAAGCTTACAGTGATGAAAGCAAGATTCCCAGAGATTAGGAGATGTAGATTTGTTAACATGAAACAGGGTTACAAAAACTTGAAAACTGGATATGCCTTCATTTATTAATCAGTACCTTAAGGTTTATTTCCCATTACCTTTTATCTTCTTTTTAAGTCTTGGTTTAATGGAGAAGATGTTAATTGCTTATTTGATACCAAAAAAAAGTCCAACTGTTCTTGTTCTGCAACATTTTGAAAATGTTTTCCTTCCCTGGATCAGAAAATTTTATTATAGCTGCCCTACAGTTGAAAGGGAAGAGTGAAATATGCCTAAAATATAATTGCCCTTGCAATGTAGAGGGGAAAGGAAATGGCCTTGAGGGACAAAAGGAAGATCTGCTACAAGAGCAACAATAAAAGAGGCCTGTATGTAATGTTGAGTAATCATCTCAGACAAGCCCTTCCTTTTTCCTGAAACAATTTGGTTTCAGGAAAAAGTTGTCCTGCAATCTTCAACTCCTACACTGCAAAACAAATGGATTACTCTACTTGACCAGGGTAAAGCTATAGACGCAATTTACATAGACTTCTGCAAAACCTTTGATTCAGTGGTACATGACAAACTACTGTTAAAACTAAACTCTTATGGCATTTCCAGATCCCTTCATAAGTGGATGACTGTGTTCCTGTCAAACAGGCAACAAATAGTAAAAATAGGGAGCACTATATCAAACCTGCTCCAGTTAACAGTGGTGTCCCCCAAGGCAGCGTTCCAGGACCCTCACTCTTTATACTCTATATAAATGACCTTTGCGATCACCTTATAAGCAACTGCATCCTCTTCGCAGATGACATAAAACTATTCAACACCACTGACAATGCTACTGTCCTTCAAAGCGACCTTGATTATGTGTCTGAATGGCCAAACAATTGGCAACTCCAAATCTCGACCAACAGATGCTCTGTCCTACACATTGGTAAAAAAAATCAGTACACCAAATACAAATTAGGCAGATATGACCTCGTTGACGATCCTCACTCTGTCAAGGACCTTGGAGTACTCATATCAAATGACCTAAGTGCCAGAGCTCACTGTAACAGCATTGCCAAAAAGTCATTAAGAGTTCTAAATCTAATCTTACAAAGCTTCTCCTCCAGAAATATTGAATTGTTAACTACAGCATACAAAATTTTTGCTAGACCAAATACAGCTCATCAGTCTGGAATCTGCACTGTATATCAGACATTAATACAATCGAGCAAGTCCAGAAGTATTTCATGAGAAGAGTACTACACTCCTCTGCTTGCAACAGAATACTCTATATCACCAGGCTTGAGATTTTGGGCTTGGACAACCTTGAACTATGCTGCCTATGGTTGGACTTAAGCGTAGTACACAAAATGATCTGCTACAGTATCCTACCAGTCAATGACTACTTCAGCTTCAACCACAACAATACAAGAGCACACAACAGATACAAACTCAATGTAAACTGCTCCAAACTTTATTGCAGAAAGTATGACTTCAGCAACAGAGATGCCTGGAATGCACTACCTGAATACTATCTGTATTCTTACTCAAGTTTATACCGTGTTTCTCCAACAATATGCCCCCCCAATAGGAAGGCCCAGCACAGTTTTATTGGCATGAGTGAAATTAAACCTCACCCCTAAAATTTGGGCCTATTTAGGGGAAGGGCGGGGGGCCTCTGGGGGGCAAATCTGCCATTAGGAGCAGTCCGCGGGCAGCTACACCTCATCACCAGGCCACTCCTAACGGCCGATCATGGTGGAGTGCAGACCCCCGCCAAGCGCCTTTGCCGTAGACCCGGGTATGGTGCTGGTGGCAGGCCGCATCAGCAGGTGGGCGGGCGTCATCGTGGATGGGGGCGGGGCACTTTGTGTTGCAAGACCTTCCTCTGCCACCGTTGCTTTCCCTTCTGCCCTTGCCGTGGCTTATGCCACGTTCAAAGTGCTGCCAGCAGTGGCCGGACACACCCCACTGCTGATGAGAACCACCTGCCCTTCTGCAGGGGCATCACTTTGCTTGACGGCGGCTGTGTCAACAACATCCTGCAAGTTGGTGATTCATTCGGGCTTCGGTGGATGGAAGTGGCAGTGGGTGGGTGATGCCATCATTTCTCTCCCCCCCATGCCCCGCTTTGCTTCCCGTCCCAGAGCGTTGGGTCACGGTCTTGTCGGAGTCTATTCGTCCCACCTGCATTCTTCAAGCGGACTCTCTTGGCTCATTCAGCTGTATGGTCAGGCGCTCTCCTTTTGCTTCAGCTGCCCGAACCGCCCCCCGTGGACCTTTCACCCCTCTTTAAGCTTTGTTTATTCTCATTCCCTCCGTCAGTTCCCTAAGAATACAGGCTGGTGGGGGAGGAGGAAGCTGAATGAATGAATCAGCAGGGGAATCCTCTGGGAAGCTAAGGGAAAGAAGAAGGGGGGAGGAAGAGTGTCTTGGGGATTTGCCAGGAGAAATCCAGGAGGTGGATTTCCATCCTATTTCTGTCCTTCAAGGAGATGAAGGAAGATTTTAAAGAAAAAGTGAAAGATGTGACAGACATTAATATGGAAGAATTAATGGATAGATAGACCAAATGAAGAGGAGATACAAACTCTAGCTGATTTTGAAAGCCAAGGAGTTACGAACACAAATGGTATTCACTTATATTTCCAATGGAAGATCAACATCCAATGAGGGAACAGAAACCTTGAGCAGTAAACCACTGGCTTAAGGGATGGTGCTGTTAAGAGAACTTCAGATTCCAAGACCACAGTCTAAATTACCTACACAAAAGGCTTCTGGCAGGGGATGGTCTATACCTCATAAGGTCAGAACTAAAATCAGTGGGTTAAAACTACAAGGAAGTAGGTTCAAACTGCATGTCAGGAGGAACGATCAACTAGTAGAATGGATTGCCCATGAAAGGATGAGTTTTAATTTGCTGGAGGTCTTCAAACCTCTAGGGAGTTATCTGTCAAAGTTGTTCTAGTGGATTCTGCTATAATTAGATCAGACTAGATGATCTTTAAAATAATTTTCAACTTAGAGAGGGAGGGAAGTTTCAATCTCTTTATAATGCTATTCTATCTCTCTGGACTTAATAAATATATTCAGGTAAAATGGATGGGTGGGAAGAACTACATGGAAGATTTTTCCTTATAGCTTGGGTTAGAGTTAAGATTTCCTGTTATCCTCCAGAACTATGGAAGTGGCATCATTTTGTGAATGCGTGTGTGTGTATGTGTGTGTGTGTATGTGCATGCATGCTTTCATGTCAGTCTTGATTTCTGAAAACTGCCTGGAGGGGTTCATTTTTATGGCAAGGTTATTTGGAGGTGAATTGCCATTGCCTGCTTCTTAGGGCAGAGAAAAGGTGATTGGTCCAAGGTCATTCAGCTGGCTTTATGCCTAAGGTAGAACTAGAAGTCATGGAATTTCTGGTTTATAGCATGGTACTTTAACCTCTAAACGAACTGACTAAACTTACCTTGTCAAAAAGTCCATATTCACAGATAAGTTGCTCTCGAGCTTTGGTGTTTATAGCTATTGTAAACCGTACATGAGGTATCAGGAGCTAAAAATGAGAAGGAAAAAAAGAGATTACTGGATGAAAAACTTTTCATATCTTTCTAAATATTACCATAAACTTTAGAAATGGCTATGTAGTGAGCAAGGCTGAGCCTATAAGATAGCACTTTTCTCAAACTTTTCTCCCAGAAAGCATCTAAAAGAAGCTTACTACTTGATAGTTTCCACTCCTAACCATCAAAGAGGCATTTCATTTTGTGTCCTTCCCATTCATCTCTGGTGTGTTTGAGACAAAGAGCTCCCCACTCCTACTGCTTTTCTGCTGGGTTTTTTAGGTAATAAAAAAGTAGAATACTGACTACTACTTACTTCAGAATCTGTTGGGAATGAAACAAGAAAAATTTGCATCACATTTCCTTCTGAACGGTTATTTAACAATTTTCTAATTAAAAGTTTCAAAGAAAATACTGTATTTCTTTCCTTCTGTCTCTTCAATTCTGGAAATCTGGGATTTTTGAAAACAGGTGGCACTTCCTCTTTCATTTTTCCTCATTGGAACAATGAGCCCAAAATCACCTAGTGACCTTCCACAGCTACAAAAAGTGGCACCTCCCATTGCAGCTCCTCCCACTAAGGAAGGAGGAGAAAGAGGGGAGAAAAAGGAAGAGGATTGAAATTGAAGAATAGCAGTGTGGCATGTGGGCATCCACAAGTTTCCCTCCATGGTGGTTGCTAAGGTAGGAGAAGGAGAAGAGAAAAGAAAGGAGAATTTCCTTTTTAGATGTCTGTAAATCCTTTTTTTGAGAGTTGTTTTCTTTTTGTAAATGATTTTCCTTTTGTTTTTTTCTTCATACTTTGCCTTATAAACTTTCTGAGACTTTCCAACAAAAACATGATATGATTGGTTAAAATAAATATATGATTTGCCTTTGCTTTATTATACTTACGTGTTCAACTTTAACTACCGTGTTTCCCCCAAAATAAGACCCAATCTTATTTTCTTTTGGGCCCCAAAATAATCACTGGGGCTTATTTTTGGGGATGTCTTAATTTTTTGGAGTGCCACTGCAGCGAGGTGTGGGAGGTGGAGCTGCCCAACACGCACACCACCTTACCTTAGGGGCCGCAAGGCTCCATGCCCCAACAAGACTCAAAGCTTTATATGCTTGCAAATGGGATTTTGAAATAGAGCATCCCATTTGAAAGCAGACGAAGCTTTGTATCCCTCTGGGCAAAAAGTGTGCAGTGGAGTCAGGGGCATGGGGTGGGGAAGGGGATCTAAATTCATCCCACTGTTCTGACCTAGGCTTCCAAAGATCGTGAAGTAGACTCCTCATCCCGATAAAACCTCTTTTATTTAGGTTAAAGGGAATTCCTCTGCAGTAAAGTCCTGGCAAACAGTCTTTCATGAGATTTCACAACTACAGACCTTTATCAGGCTTGGAGAGTTGCCAGGTCCATATCTTCCAAAAGCCATGCTGTAGCAGCAATTATGTGGCAAGAAGCCAGGAACAGATCTTCACCCTAATGAACTGAACTAATTGTTTCCTGCAAACACCACTCTACTTTCACTCCTCTTTATTCCCTATGGGAGGGGCCATTCACTGTCCACCTGAGCATTTACTCCTGAGTTGACCCTTGTTCCTTAACTGTTCCCTTCTCCTGGCAGCTCTGCACATGCTCCAGCCTGGAACAGGCTCAAGCTGTTCTTCTGCCCCACTGATTTCTGACTCCGAAGGCAGCTGATAATTGTCAAGATGGCCCTGGCCCCATCTCTGCCGCTGACGCAGAGCACTCGATTAGATTTGATTAATAGAGTTGGAAGGGACCTTGTAGGTCATCTAGTCCAACCCCCCCGCCCTAGCAGGAGACCCTACACCATTTCTGACAAATGGCAGTCCAATCTCTTCTTGAAAGTCTCAAGTGATGAAGCTCCCACAACTTCCAAATGCAATCTGTTCCATTGGTTGACTGTTCTCACTGTCAGAAAATGTCTCCTTATTTCCAGGTTAAATCACTCCTTGTTCATTTTCCATACATTCCTCCTCGTCTGGTCTACAGGTGCTTTAGAAACTAGCTTGACCCCTGCCTCTCTGTGGCAGTCCCTCAAATATTGGAAGACTGATATCATGTCTCCCCTGGTCCTTTTCTTCACTAGACTAGCCAAGCCCAATTCCTGTAGCTGTTCTTCATGTTTTAGTCTCCAGTCCCCTAATCATCCTGCGCTTTTTCTAGAGCCTCAACATCTTTTTTATAGTGTGGTGGCTAAAACTGGATGCAGTACTCTAGGTGTGGTCTTACTAAGGCTTTATAGAGTGGTAATAGTACCTCACTTGATCTTGATTGTATCCCTCTATTAATGCAACTTAGGATAACGTTGATGACGGAACTGGGGTTTTTGGCCGCCTCCCTTATCCACAGCTTGGCCAAGGTACTGGTGGCCACTTGGCAACAGGCCGCCACTGAGGCCCTTGACCGAGTTGTCCCCTTGCATCCCCTCACTCGCCGCAGATCCCAGATGGCTCCTTGGTTCACAGAGGAGCTCAGGGAGATGAAGCAGCATAGGAGGGGGTTAGAGAGCAGGTGGAGATCGACCCGCTCCGAATCCGACCGAGCCCAGCTAAGAGCCTATATTAGGACTTACCTGGGAGCTTTGGGGGCAGCGAAGAGGTCATACCTCTCCGCTCTCATAGCGTCATGAGCGACCGCCCAGCTGCCCTGTTTAGGGTCACCGCTCCCTCTTACATCGGGAGGCGGGGTTGGATCCTATGCAGGGTAGAGCTGAGGAATTTGGTCAGTATCTGCTGGATAAGATCGCTCGGATTCGGGAGGGTTAGACTCTAACTTGCAGTGGTCTGAGGAGGAGGGACAAGAAGTCCGGCCGATATCATCTGGGCTGAGTTTGACCCTGTTTCGAGGATGAAGTGGACAGGATTATCGATGCTTGAGTTCCACCACATGTTTATTGGACCCGTGCCCTTCCTGGATGGTGTATGCCGCCAGGGAGGTCACGCGTGCAACTCTCGGGCAGTTGTCAATGCTTCGTTAAGGAGGGCTCTTTCCCGCGCCTTGAAAGAGGTGGTGGTGAGACCCTCCTGAAGAAGCCTGCCCTGGACCCAGCCGTATTAAACAACTTTCGTCCGGTCTCCAACCTTCGTTTTTTAGCGAAGGTTGTTGAGAGTGTGGTGGCTCAACAGTTTCCGCTTTTCCTGGATGAAGTGGACTATCTAGATCCCTATCAATCGGGCTTCCGGCCCGGGTTCAGTACAGAGACGGCATTGGTCGCACTGGTGGATGATCTCTGGAAGGCGTGGGACAGAGGCTTTTCCTCTGTCCTGGTCCTATTAGATCTCTCGGCGGCTTTCGATACCATCGACCATGGCATCTTATTGCAGCGCCTTGAGCGGTTGGGAGTGGGGGGCACTGTTCTGCAGTGGTTCTCCTCCTACCTCTCGGGCGTTCTGTCGGTGTTGGCAGGGGGGCAGAGGTCGGCCCCAAGGGCTCTCACGTGTGGGGTCCTGCAGGGATCGGTCCTCTCGCCCCTCCTATTCAACATCTATATGAAGCCGCTGGGCGAGATCATCCGAGGTTTTGGGGTGAGGTATCATCAGTATGCTGATGATACCCAGTTATACATCTCCACCCCAAACCAAATCAGTGATGCCCTCTCTGTGATGTCCCGTTGTTTGGATGCGGTACGGATCTGGATGGGCAGGAACAGACTACAGCTCAATCCGGCCAAGACTGAGTGGCTGTGCGTACAGGCATCTCGTTCCAGTAAGTATATTCCACCTTTGGCCATAGGGGGAGAAGTGTTACCCCCTGTGGAGAGGGAACCTGGGGTTCTCCTGGACTTGCGGCTCAGTTTGGAGGAGCAAGTGGGAGCCGTGGCCAGGGGAGCCTTTGCCCAGGTTCGGCTGGTTCGCCAGCTCCGCCCTTACCTGGATCGAGATACCCTTCGCACAGTCACTCATGCACTTGTTACGTCCCAACTCGACTACTGCAACGCTCTCTATGTAGGACTGCCCTTGCATACCATCCGGAGGCTCCAGCTGGTGCAGAATGCGGCCGCGGTTGTGATGGGAGTCTCCTGATATTCCCATGTTACGCCCCTCCTGCGCGAGCTGCATTGGTTGCCGGTTGCCCTCTGGGTGCGATTCAAGGTTTTGACATTAACATTCAAAGTCCTTCATGGCATGGGTCCGGGTACTTGCGGGAGCGTCTCCTGCCGATATCAAATACCGGTTGCCCTCTGCGAGCACATAGGTTGGGACTCCTCGGGTTGCCGTCCACATGACAATGTCGGCTTGCGGTGACCCGGGGAAGGGCCTATTCTGCATCGGCCCCGCCTTATGGAACCAGCTACCCGTTGAGCTCCGGCTGGCTCGATCTCTCCTCTTTCGGCGATCTAAAAACCTGGTTGTTTTTACAGGCTGGGCTGGACTGATCTCCTAGGGGAGAGGGTGGGTTTTAAATTCGATTTTAATTCGGTTTTATACTTGTATTTTGGCTTGTTTAGTTTAATTTCTTTTTAACTAATTTATTGTTCTGTGTTTTTATCTGTGAGCCGCCCCGAGTCCTTTCTGGAGAGTGGTGGCATACAAGTCAAAACAAAATAAAACAAATTCTCCTTGCTATGCTCAATTAATCTCTATGTGTATACACACACATAGCCAGCCCACTTCTAAGAAAATACAGGGATTTGTCCAGGCAGTCACCATGCACCTGGAATGACTCATAGGCACATAACACACACACTCACTAAACACACACACACCTTTGAGTCAATCTTGTCACTGTGGGTTGTTAGGTGGATGTGGCTGAATGTATACTGATCTGATTTTATAATTTTTTGTGGCACCCTTTTTTAATGAACATTGTGATTAAGACATGTTCTGTTATGGGCTGTTTTTGCCAAAACCATCATAAAACATGGTCATATGATCATGGAACACTGCAACAGCTGTAAATGCAGTTGCATTGCTGAATGCGATTGGAATTTCAAAACCAGGTCATAATTACTCCCAGGTAGGTCCTTCATAATATTGAACTGTTGCTAACTAACTAGTTGAGACTACCAATACAATCATAACTCAAACCAATGAACTGGTATATGCAGGGGTGGGATTCAAATTTTTAAACAACCGGTTCATGGGTGTGGCTTGGTGATCATGTGACTGGATGGACATGGCTAGGTGGGCATGTGACTGGGTGGGCGTGTACAATTCGACATCACTCATGTCGAGAGGCGCTTCTCCTTGCCTGGCCTCTCGTGACCATGGGAATGCTGCAGCGGTTATAAGTGTGAAAAATAGTCATGTCACTTTTTCAGTGCCATTGTAACTTTGAATGGTCACTAAATGAACTGTTGTAAGTCAAGGGTTACCTGTACAAAAATACAAAAAGCTTCTTTGCTTGCAAAAAGCTGCCCTAAATGCCAATCATTAGATTAAAAATACCTGCAAGCTGGAGTTACAAATCAGACAGGGTGACAGAGCACCTTGAGGAATTAAAATAGTTAAAATGCAATCAGAAGTGGTATTCAGCAGATTCTGACCAGTTCTGGAGAACCAATAGTTTGGAGAACTGGCAAATACCACCTCTGACTGGAGATTTTATAGTATCCTTCTCCTGCCATGCCCACCAAGCCACAGCCATAGAATCGGTAGTAAATTTTTTGAATCCCACCACTGAATGCAATGATAACTATCAGCAGCCAACTCATAAAGTGAAACCCTTTAGCAGAGAAGTCATTTAAGCTCTCCAGAAAAAGCACACCCAAGTGAAGCAATCCTTAGATCCATTTGCACCACTTAAAGACACCAGCTGGTCTCACCTCACAAGATATCCTATGGAAATCATCAAGATTTAAGGAAAGATCACATGCCCCGCCCCCAGAAAGGCAGTAAAAAAATCA
The DNA here is from genome assembly GCA_009733165.1 of Naja naja. Lineage (NCBI taxonomy): Eukaryota > Metazoa > Chordata > Lepidosauria > Squamata > Elapidae > Naja > Naja naja. The sequence continues at coordinate 120,098,141 of CM019150.1, read as the reverse complement.
GTGCCAAGCTTGCGTCCTGCCTCCTGGAAGTACACCCAAAAAGGACAGTGCCAGGAACCACTAAAGCAATGAAGGAAGACCCCCTCCCCAGATAGAAAAAGAAACCATGTGGGAGGAAAAAAATTAATACAAATAATTAAATCACAACAGTAGCTGTTGCTTGTTAAAGCAATTACCAGAACAAATAGACACAGGAACTAGCCAGATTTCTCAACCCAATTTCTTTTCAGGAGCAGAGATTAACCTTTTTCCTTCCAAACAAAGTTGAATAGGGAAAATTATCCCATCAATAAACACAGCTTAAACTTCACCAAAAACCAGTCTTAGACCAAAACTCAGAAAGGGTTAAACTCACGTTTGAATGTCAATCTTTCTAGCTACCCAAGAAGCCTTGCTGAATGTCACTCATCTTGGTTCCTTGTCATTAAAAGCTTCTTTCTGGCAGCTCTGCTTCATTATTCAATTATTTCTTCAAAGTGCTGACCCTGGCTGGAAGAACTCCAACAGGGGGGTATTTCCTCCCAACAGAAGTACCAGTAAAGGTTTGATATGAACTGGTATTCGTATATGCAAATACATTCTAGATATGAAAAAGATGTTAAAGCAGAGGGGCTTTATAAGGAATTGACTGAATTAGATAAACATTTTAACAGAAACAGAAAAAAAGATGATTAAGAAATTGTATGGTATTTACTAGGAGTGAAATTAGAAAAAGAACAAGTGAAGGAAATGATGATAGCTTGGGGGGGAAACTTTGGCTGCAGAATAGAGTTAGATAAATGGCAGAAACTATGGGATAGAAATTATAAACTAATAATGTCAACAGCTTATAAAGAAAACTTTTATGTTTTACAGATGGCATTTTGCACTGGCAAGACTGGCAAAGATGATAAAACAACACATAGATTTAAAACCTGAGATATTTTTATTGGGGATTTTACCCAAAACTATAGTAAATAAAAAAAATTTAATCATACATACAGTATATTAACAGCAGATAGAATTGTATTTGCTCAAAATTGAAAATGATTCCAATAGAGGAAGAGGTGATTATGAAAACATTGGAATGTGCAGAAATGAGTAGATTTGTCAACTAAAAAGTCTGGTCTTTTTAGCTGCCAGAAAAAGGGAATGGGGGAAAACAGTGCATTTCTGTTGTGGTTCAGAACAATTCCTTAAGTGCCTAGATAATCACCCTGGCCGCCCAAAGCAAGAATATTACTGGAGAGCATGATTGATGACTCTTGGGGATGGATGTGTCCCACTGGAGAATACACATCCAGGGGGTGGGGGGAAGACCAGGGTCAAGGGGGAAATAAATGATGTATTTTAGTATTGGCTGCACCCAGCTATGGCCACTTCTAATAAATCAATTTTCTTTTCTCTGAGATGCAGCTAGAGACTTATTATTTGAATGGGGTGGATTGGTTGGAGTCCTGACAGCCAGCTGATACTCTAAAAATTCAACATTCCAGGATACCTGACCCCCAGCCTCTTCAATTGCTTCCTGACATCTGGAATGCATAGAGAGAAAGTCAGGCTAACATGGCAGAGGTGGGGCTGTTGGAAGAAAGCCTTCTAGAAGCAGCCCAGCTACGAACAGAAGCTGAGGACGTAATCACAGACGAAGGCAAGAGGCCTGAACAAATAAAGGAAACGAACCCCCACACACACAGCTTCGGAAGGTGAGCTCCCCACAGCCTAAAAAGAGAAGAAGGCTCCTGAGTGAGCTGACAAGAGTGGAATGGATGTGGGACTGGGAACAAGCCAGAGCCCCAAAGCTCCTGTCGGGATCCCTGGGGAGATCCATAGAGCAGCTGAGGGAGGAATTTGACTGGGCTGCCATTAGAGAGGAGGGCCCATCATGCCACCCAAAACAGAGAGGACCTTCCACAGAGCCTTCTGAAGTGAGAAGAAGCAGGCAGGATTACAGCCCTCCTCCTCTACCCAGCAGTAGAAGAAAGTGCCCACAGCGGCAACCAGTGCCTCCCCCACGCAACAGGCAGCTCCTTCCTCTTTCTCTGCAAACTAGAGCCGGGGAGGAAGGTCAGCCACCTCAAGCACAGATTTACAGAGGGCAACAGGAAGAGGGCAAGGCAGAGCTCTACGAACCTCCCCAGTTCAGGGGGAAATTTAATGGGGCTCCAGACCAGCTAGCTCTATTCCTTGACTCAGCTGAGATCCACCTAGAACATTATGGACACCTCTACTCCTCCCCTAGAGCCATGGTGAATGTCATTTCTGAGGGGCTGGAGGGAGAAGCAAGAGGATAGCTAGCAACCTTCCACAAGAAAAGGGGCCCCCAACTGCATGACGCAGATGACTTCCTACAACTGCTGGAGGCCAGATTTGAGGAGGCAGAGAATGACCCATATGCAGAAGATGAACTCAGCTACCTAAAGCAGGGAGGGCAACCCATCAAAGAACACATCCGTGAATTCAGAAGAATCAGTGGGAAGCTACCCCTTTTGCCTGAACGGATGCTGGTTCATTTTTTCAGAACCAGCCTGGACCAGCAAATTAGCAAAGTAACTGCCTATCGTGACATCCCGAACAGATTCTCTGAGTGGTTCCGAGTAGCCACAAAAGTCAAAGGGGCATTATGCACTAGCGATATGAGGGAACCAGTGACAGAAGGCAACCAGACCAGAGGCCACCAAACCAACAGGATGGCACAACACGATCTGCCCCAAAACCAACCCTCTCACAAAGCCCAATTAAATGCTACTGATGTGGGGGAGTAGGGTACATAGCAGCGCCATGTGTGACCCCAGATTCGAGATCAAGGCCAAAACCACCACTCAGGGCGCGACCTGAATGAGGCCCAGATGTGCCGCCAATGCATCCCAGAGGGTTCTTCACGCTGCAGAAGTCCCTCTCCAGCCAGCTGAAGGGGAAGGAACTCTGGACAACAATGACCAGTCACCGGATCCTTACAGCAGCGAGGACGAGGGTGAAGACAACCCAATGGTGAGCGGATTGATTCCCCCTTTCATTTTCCAAATATGGCTTACGGCCCCAAAGACAGGGAATAAGGGAATTTTCCAAGCCTTAATAGATTCAGGCTGCACCAGATGCCTGATCAATCTGACTACAGTCCTAAAACTGGGGATCAGAGCGAAAAAGCTAGCCCACCCAATCCGGTTCAAACAAGTATATGCCTCGCTGCTGAGAGGACCCTACGCCACTCACTTAACAAAACCAGTGAGACTAGAACTAGCGGAGCACTGGGAGACAATTTGATTCGTAGTAGCTCCCAAAATGACAGATACAGTCATACTGGGACTTTCTTGGCTAGACAAGTAGGGCCCGACCATCTGGTGGCAGGAGGGCAACCACAGATTGAGGATAGCAAAGGGACCTCAACCCCTTCCTTACCATTATATAGGAGCACCACCAATGCAGGGAACCCCCTCCGAGAGTTCACCAAAACAACTGGCAGTCAGTTCTGACAGAACCCCAGAGGCTTGACAGATCCCAAGAGAATATCAGGAACTCACTGAAGTATTCAGTGAGACTGAGTGTGACATCCTACCTCCCCACCGCAAACAGACTGCGCCATAGAAATCATTCCCGGGGCAAAATTACCAAAGCCCAAAATGTACGCCATGACGCCCTGTGAAATGCAAGAAATATGCAAATATATAGACAAAAAGCTAGTAAAGGGTTTCATTGAACTGACCAAGCCACGGATCGCAACCCCAGTTCTGTTCAAAGAAAAAAAAGATGGGACCATGAGATTATATGTTGACTTTAGAGTGATCAATGGACTGCATGCACACAACTTATATCTCCTTCCACTCATGAAGGGCATGCTATCCCACCTGGCCAAAGGGAAGGTCTTTACTAAAGTAGACCTCAGAGAAGCATACTATCAAGTCTGCATCAGAGAGGGAGACGAATGGAAAACAGTGTTCAACTGTCCCCTAGGGAGTTTCCAATTCAAAGACATGCCTTTCGGACTACAGGGAGCCCTGGCGGTGTTCATGAAATTAATAAACGAAGTGCTACATGAACATCTTTATAAGGGGGTCCTTGTCTACTTGGGCAACATTCTCATCTACACTGAGATGATGGAAGACCACGTACCCCTAATGCTCCAAATACTGGAAAAACTTCTAGCAGCAAATCTGTATATCAAACTGTCAAAATGCGAATTTCACCACGTACAGTTGGACTACCTGGGATACCGAGTCTCCAATAAAGGCATAGAGATGGACCCAGACAAAGTACAAGCCATCCTCGGTTGGCAAGCCCCTCATCCCTGCAGACAGCTACGAAGCTTCCTGGGGTTTGCAAACTTCTACCAGCAATTCATCCCCTTCTTCACAAGGATTGCCAAACCCACGGCAGACCTAAAAACAGCACAAAAATGAAACCCCACCTGGCACAATCCCTACAGTGGGACCTAACCTGCCAAGAAGCATTTGAAATGCTGAAAAAACTGTTTGCAAAAGAACATGTGCTGAAGCACCCTGACCCCAAACAATCCTTCGTCGTTCAAGCAGATGCCAGCGACATGGCAGTGGGAGCAGTGTTACTCCAAAGAAACGACCAAGGAAACCTACAGCCCTGTGCCTATATCTCCGGTAAACTCACAGACATAGAGAGGCGATGGGCCACATGGGAAAAAGAGGCTTTCGCAATAAGATGGGCACTGCAAACCTGGCATCACCTGCTAAAAGGGGGCCAGAAGCCATTTGAAGTTTGGACTGACCATAAAAATCTGGAAAACCTTAGGATCCTGTGAAAACTATCACCCAAACAAGTCTACTGGGCCCAATACTTCAACCGATTTGACTTTGTGCTCGGTTTCTGGCTGACGCCCTCTCTCACATGCCCTAGTATAAATGCAAAAGGGAGAAGATTATAAATGCCATCACCCCCCCCCCAATCCACATAGCTGCCCAAGTAACCACCAGACGACAACACCGTGACTGACAAGACTGACCCGCAGACGACTTAGCCACGAAATTAAAAACCAAACTGCTAGCAGACCATTGGTTCCAGGACAATCAACACATCTTAATGAAAAGAGATGACCTAGCCCGGAAAAGAACAAAACTGTACCTCCCAGAATCCCTACGTACTCTAGTCCTTCAGAGGAAACACGATGCCAAACTGGTAGGCCACTTCGGGTTCTTAAAACTTTACACTTAGCTTGGAGGCCATTCTGGTGGCCTGGCATAAAGAAAGACATGGATAGCTATGTGAAGAGTTGCACCATTTGCGCTGCAATGAAAAAATGACCAGGAAATCCCCCCAGATTGCTACAGACGATTGCGGAAACAATGAGGCTGTGGGATTTCATAGTAGAGTTACCAATGGATTTCATAGTAGAGTTACCAAAAAGTGGAGGAAACACAGAGATCTGGACTGTAATAGACTTAATTTCCAAACAGGTGCATTTCATACCTTGCAGCGGGCTACCCTCAGCCCACCAGTTAGTCAAACTGTTTTTGAAACACATCTACCACCTGCATGGAGTGCCACGGAGAATTCTCAGACAGAGGAATCCAGTTCACGGCCAAATTTTGGAAGGAGTTCCTGCGGACTATTGGGTCATCCCAGGTCCTTAGCTCGGCTTTTCATCCAAGCACCAATGGGGGGGGAGAGAGATTGAATGCCATGGTAGAGAAGTATCTGAGATGCTACGTGAATTATCAGCAATCCAATTGGGCAGACCTTCTGCCTTTTGCAGAGGTTGTGTACAATAATGCTGTTCACAGTAGCACGGGACTAATCCCCTTCAAAGTAGTGAGCGGCATGGACTATGTCCCAATGCCTGAGTATCCAAGGGATCCCCCCTCCTCAGTCAGCCTGACCAATTGGATGTCAATGCTGAAAGCAACTTGGGAGAATGTAAAAAAGGCACTGGCAGAAGCGGCAGAGAGCTATAAGAAACAGGTAGACAAACACCGGGCCCCACAAGGCCACTCTAGGTGGGGGAGAAGGTCTACTTCTCCACCAAATACTTGAAGTTAAGGCTCACTAGTAAGAAGTTGGGGCCAAAGTTCATGGGACCTTTCCCCATAGTCATTAACCCAGTCATGGTGTAACTGAAATTGCCCTCACTGCTAGGGAAAATACACCCAGTATTCCATAGTAGCCTCTTAAAACCCATGGTGGGATCAACCCTGAGGCCACCACCTTGTGAACCCCCAGAACCCCATGGTCATAGGGGCCAAACCCATTATGAGGTGCAGCGAATCCTCAATTCGATGTGGCACAGGAGACTACTCCAATATTTAATAAAGTGGAAGGGCTACCCCTTATCAGAGGCATCTTGGGTGAAGAGTAGGAACGTCCAAGCCGATCGCCTTGTGATGAGGTTCCATGCAGAAAACCCAACCAAACCTGGGGGTTTCACAACCCTAAGTTCTATACCTGTAATAAATTTGTTTTCTTTTTGTGTTGTACAGATCACCTTCAAGAAGTAAGGGGAGCTGAATGTCAACTAAAAAGATACTCCTTTGGTCTTCTTAGCTATCAGAAAAAGGGAATGAGGGAAAACAGTGCATTCCTTAAGTGCCTAGATAATCACCCTGGCAGCCCAAAGCAAGAATATTACTGGAGAGCATGATTGATGACTCTTGGGGTTTGATGTGTCCCATTGGAGAATATACATCCAGGAGGTGGGGGGAAGACCAGGGTCAAGGGGGAAATGAATGATGTATTTTAGTATCTGTGATGACCCGGTGTGTATCAAAAAATAACAAAAACCAAAACATAAATAAAGGTCCTTTAATGCCTTCAACTTGGCTTCACTGTTTAATTGTTCACAGTTGAAGATTAAACTATTTTCAAAATAACATTCCAAACAAAAGAAATACAGTTCAAATTCAGAGCAGGTAATGAAGCAAAAACTAAAAACAAACCACACTGAATAAAGTTCCATGACAGACCAGGATAAATAATTACAAACATCAGGAAGATAACTAGGTACAGTCCATTGAAAGAACGCCAACCAAGATAAACCTCATCTAGGAATAAAACACTAATTTGTCTCCAGCATTTGTTAGCATGCAGGTCCAAACTCCTATGCAGATCTCACACCTGCAACCCATGGAGAGGATCATGGCCCTCTCCTCCTGAGTAGACCACATTTTTCCCTGATCCTCTCCTCCCTGCATGCCCTAGGATGGATAGGGGATGGGCCTGGGTCCGCCTCTGGCTGCTTAGCCAGTCTCTGCCCTTCCCCAGCCTCCTCCACTACCTCTGGAGCCACACTTCTACTCCCTGTTGGCTGTTCCTCCTCTCCCTCAGAGTCAGTCTCCACCAGGGGCATGACAGTATCAGCTGCACCCAGATAACACCAATATGGTCACTTCTAATAAATTAATTTTCTTTTCTCTGAGATGTGGCTAGATCTTATGATTTGAATGGGAGTGGATTTGTTGGAGTCCTAACAAGATTAACTTTGGCAATTAAAGAAAAAGAAGCAGAATATTATATGATATGGGATTTATTTTATAAGTGGTTGGAAAATAAAGTAAAAACATAAATGAATATTGTTATAATGATAAGATTTATAAGGTTGAGTAGTTTTTAATGTGAATGTAACCATAGTAAGAATGTATACAAAATATGAATATTTGCACAAGATATATATACCCAGTTGACATACTGTATAACTGAAAGATGGATTTATTGTTAAATAAAATAAAAAAATATTTGGCAAAAAAAATGTACCAGCAAAGAAAAAAAAACCTCCGGAGACAGAAAGTCTAGACGTACTCCCAAGAATGTATTAAAGGTTAACAGTTTCTGTAAGCTGGGCAATAAAGATTACGCTAGAAACAACACCAGAATGTTTCCTTCCTGCCTTCCTTACAGGATTAGCCCTATAAAGTAGAAAAAAATAAAAGGAGATTTCTTCCAACAACCGGTTCTCCAGACTGCTTAGAAAGTTAACAACACATAGCTATGTGCGGACAGATACTTTTACATACTTGGTTTAAAATTAAGAAACAAATGTATATCCAAACCCCAATTTGGCTATCGACATTAGAAGCCCTGATGCATCCGCATTTATTAAGACACGACAAAATTATTACTTATGAAGAATTATTAGATGCAAAAGGTGATTTACAAACTAGACAACAGCTGACTGCACAAGGAATAGAATTGGAATGGTGGGCCTATCTGCAACTTCAATCTAAATATGCAAAAGACAAAAAGGAATTGGGCATTAGTAAAACTAGGACTGAATTAGACGAAATTTTGTTAGGACCGGATGAAAAGACGATCAAAAATTTATCAGGTACTATTAGAAGCCAAATTAGAAGAAGAAATGGTAAAAGAAACAATGATACTATGGATGAGAGATTTTGGTTATAATATAAATTTGGACGATTGGCGAAACATCTGGATTAGAAATAAAAAATAACTTTAGCAATTCCATACAAGGAAAATCTATATAAATTATTTTATAGGTGGCACATAACCCCATCAAGACTAGCTAAAATAAACAACAAATGTTCACCTACTTGTTGGAAATGTAACAAAGAAAAAGGCACTTATTATCATATGTGGTGGCGTTGCAGAAAGGCCCAGGAATTTTGGAATCAAATACATAAATGGCTACAAGAAATTTGTGACGAGGAGATATATTTTACACCAGAATTTTTTTTACTTGGAATTACAAATAAGAAATACCCGAAAGACACTTTTTATTTAATGACTCATACTGTTACAGCGGCAAGGATGGCTTTCACACAAAACTGGAAAAACACCGAAACTCCAACGGAAGCAGAACTAATAAGGAAAATTACTGCATGCGCGGAGATGGACAAATTGACTATGGAAATTAAAAACAAGGAAGAAACGGACTATTATAAAATATGGAACAATTTTTATGGATGGCTTGATAGGAGAAAGATCCAATAGCTCTTTCTGAATTGGACTTGATAAACAATGGACAATGAGTGACACGAGCTCAGCAATACCTGTTCAAACTTAATGTATGTTTGGTTATATGTTGTTTATGTTTATGTCTGTTTATGTGTCATTATACAATTAAAAAAAAAGAAAGTTAACAACAGGTTCTAGCGAATAGATGAGAATCAGTAGAATCCCACCCCTGGGTATATGCTACAATCACTGTAATGCACGAGATGCTTGGATAATAGGATTATGAAGAACAGCAATACATACACCCTCTCTCTCTCTTAGTTTTCAGTCTGCTGCCTTAACCACTATATCAAATTGGACTTATTATAATATAGATTACAAAATAATGTATCTTATTCTAGTGTTTTAATAACCCACCTTAAAGAGAGGATGGACTGCAGGCAATTGTCGGAACATAGCCACTGCAAAAACTTCTGAAATTAAGTGAGTCCGAAGCAAATGAGTCACAGTCTGATGTATATGGAAATCAGAAGAACGTACCCATATTTTGGCTAATAACCAATCATATTTAGCATCAGATGGAAGGAAGATAGGATTGCTTTGTTCAGGAGCTTGATTTATCTAAAAGATTTAATAGAATAGTTAATATCTTCAACAACAACTAAAATGTTATTTTAATTGGATAAAACCAAAATTACCTGAATTGCAATAGGGATAATTTTATTCTCTAAATTCTTATACAGTAAACAGATAGGAGCAGCCAAATACTGTACTGTGCAGGGGTCTGTCTTATTGACTTCAACATCATCTAGAAGTTCATAGTCGACAATGAAAATATTTCCTAGCTGTCCAAAAAAAAAAATATTATGCAGCTTGAGATGTAAAAATCATCCTGGGAAGCATTAAGTATTTTTATCTTTGAAGTATTTATATCACAAAACAGATAAATAAAAAAAATTGTAATAGGTTGAACTAATTACTTCTGCCAGTTTCTTAGCCCTTGAGTGCTCTTCCCATCAACGGGATTACTTAGGCCTTTACTTTCCTCATCATCTCTAGTTCCTCTGCTACATCTTGTGGTACCATCACTGTCTTGTAGTCCTTGTCTACTAACATGATGTCTTGTTGATTGGCTTGTATCTACCTGCCCATCTCAATCTTGAAGTTGCACAGGATGTTAGCCCTGTTATTTCCCACAACCTTCTATGGAATATTCTTTCTGGAGGAGGGTCTAGCCCATACACTACACTGTGTACAGATGTTCCTGTATACAATGCCAACTACTTGATTCTACAGTTCAGTGTATGCTGTTCCTGCTTGCATCTTACACATTGCCACTATGTGTTGGACTGTCTCTGAGACCTCTCTGCATAATCTGTACCTCGTATCCTGTCTAGAGCAGTAGACTCTTGTTTTTAGGATCAGTGCCTTGGTGCTATCTTTTAGTTAAGTCCTTTCCAACCATGGGTAGGTTTTCTGCCGCCTCTGTTATTTGTTGATGGTACATCCATGCAGGGTTTTGCCTTGCTCTTCCTCTGTTTGATCTTCCACCATGTCTGCTATTTCTCTCAGCAGCTCATCTTTGGATGTCATATTATTTATGTACTCCTGGATGCTTTGGGTTTCATGCAGGGCAATGGCTTTGACACTTGCCAGACCTAGCTTCCCTCTTTCTGATGCTGGGTGTTGGGCTTGGGAGAGGAAATTTTAAGGACGTTGTCAAGAGCTCCGGGTTCTTCACATCAGAAGCTTCCACATCCTCCTTTGGCCAATTCACTCTACCAACATGGCATCTGATCACTGGCAGAGCAGACATGTTGATGGTATGAATCTTGTTTTTCCTACTGAACTGGCTCTTCAGGAACTCTTTTATCCTGTGGTGATACTTGGATGTTTCTTCTTGTTTTCTCCTTGTGGCTCTCATGTAACTTTAGGATGCCAAGGTATTTGTAGTTGTTCTGTATGTCTGCCAAGGCACCTACTGATAGTTCCTTCCAATCAGTCTTAATTATCTTCCTTCTCTTGATTACCATTTGACCACACATCTTCAGTCTGAACAACAACTCAATGTCCTTACTGTAGATATGTCAATGGATCAAATAGTTGATATCTCATTCATTCTTAGCATATAGCTTAAGGCAGAGGATGATGGTAGTTTCATTTTTGAACTTGTATTCATATACATAACTTGCAATTGTCTGGCTGAGGGGCTTCAAGTCTGCATGCATTAACATAAGTCCCACCTGATGGCCTTGTGTGTGCTAGCTAACTGAACTGCCAGTCTTGACTTCCACAGCCCCACTGTGCTTCTTGGAGAAGGTTCTTAATGTACTGTTGATCTTGTATAGTACTAAACATTCACAGGATTTCTTGAAGTCAATTCAACCTGTAGATTGGTCTGTTTAGATCTTGAGTCTTGGGCAACTGCTCTATCTATGAGCAACTGGTATTTTGAGCCTCTGGTGTTGTTTCTAATGCCCTTCTGAGTTGTTCTTATATACCAGCCCACATGGTCCTTTAGCTTGGTGGTTATGATACCTGATAGGATTTTCCATGTTGTAGGGAGGCAAGTTATGGTTGGTAGATGGACAGTGCTATTCCCTTGTGGGAGTCTTTCATGAAGAGCACTGCCCTTCCTGGGTTAGTCAATTTGGCTGAGAGCCTGCTGCAAGAATTTGGTTCATCTGTGTTGCTAGACATTCATGCCAGGTGCTGTCCAATTCTTTATGTTCCTGATCCATTGTTTGATGTCTACTATGATGGTGATTGGTACCTATTCTGGAGATGACTGTGGTCTGTTCTTAGGTCCTGCAACCACTTTGCATTGGCATATTGTGCTTTCTTTTTCTCCTGTGTGTTCTTCTAATGTTCTTCAATTTCTGTTGTTGGTAGTTCTACTATTGCTGTGTTATTGCACTACAATTGGGAGTACACTTTGGATGGTTCTTTAGAGAACAGGGCATTTATCTTCTTGGCCTCTGCTTCTCTACTCTATCTCCTTAACTTGGTAGCCAGAGCTATGAGCCTTTGTTTAGCAGTCTCTAAGGCTTCAGATGGAGTTATTTTTATAGCCAAGACTTATAGTTTATCTTTATAACCTTTATAACTGTAATTCCACCAGCTGGTTAACTTTTCTCCTAGCTGCTTTGATCTTAAGACTCTAACCTCATTTTCCAAGGCTGAGGGGCAGGTATATACTGTTCTTGACCTATAGTTGAGCATCTTGAAGATTACAGTGACTAGCATATATCAATTTATTAATTTATGATTGTAGTAGAGATTGTTGTAAGGGTTTTATTGGCATTTTCTAGTATATTATCTAATGGTACTTCTACACTAAGCATTGATAATTAGTCTTGAGAATTGACTGCAGCTAGTTTATCCATGATTCTATGTCTCATACAAGCTTGCTCTGTTCTGTAATGGAGAGGTAGCAGTGACATTCTAGCTTTGTTTTGATTGCACATCCACTCATTCTTCTATGTCTTCTTGAGTCTGGATATGTAGTTGCTTTATCTCAGGTTGTGAGATAAATTTACTATGTTGAAGCATTGAGTAATGAGCTGTTTTCACAGTTAGTGTGGATCCAGGTCTTCTATCCATTCATAGTTCCCTCATACATTGCATATATCCTCTCGTTAGGTCTACTGTTGTAAACCTTTAAAATACAGAAAGTCAAAATAGGCAAGGAAATGATAAAACATCTATTCACTCTTGATGAATTCAGATTACCAGGTCCTTCATAATACATTTTTATTTATTTATCAAAGTATAAAATTCAAAGAGAAATTTTAAAAAGTATTAGAAAACTTGGGAAGGGAAAAAAGAAAAAGCATGGAGTAAAGAGGGAAAAAAGAAAAAGGCAACGTGCAATTCTATTTAGTACCGTAGAAAATAACAAAAACTACCCATTTCTATAGCAACAAACCTATCTAATCAGCAAAGATGAAATCCAAGCAATTCCAAATAAAAACAAAATTCTGTTCTGTTCTTTGGATAAAATTTAACCACCTGTGTTTCTCCTTGCTGTGGGAAATCGTATATGCTTCTGTTTAGTCATTAAACTATAAACTACCATAATTGATATTAAAAGAATTCCCTATTTCAGATTTTTTTTAACGTTAAAGGGAGAAAATACTTTTTCTAAATTTTAAAACAGTAAATTTTTCTTTACTTTTTAAACTTCTTAACATTTCTTTAATGATACTTTACAAAGTTTAAAATTTCCCAAATATTATATATAAAGGGGGGAAACTTCCATTTTAAACCCCAAACTACATTAAAGCTTTAATTCAATTACATATATCACAACAATAAAAATCCAATAAATCCAGTTAGCTCATTTGATTTAAATCCCTCCCTTAAATTTATCCTCATGGAATAAAATCATTTTCCTTCTCTTATTTTCATATTTGTTCAATAATATTTTACAAACTTAGAGAATTATTCAATGTTACATAGAAGGACAGAAAACATACATTTACAAACTCATTTTATAAATACAAAAAAGCTACCTTAAACTTTCTTTTAATACATATATCAAGCTTATACAAATCCAGTTTAACTAATTAACTCATTAAATTTAAGTCACTCCCTCCAGCTCCCTCCATAGAATATTTTTTCTTCTCAGGAATATCTATCAAGTCTCTTTTCTTCAAGAAATTCTCAACCTTGTTAATATCCATGAAAAAAAGAGTCCCAAAGTTGTCCTGTTAAAATGTTGCAGATTAGCTTGGAGCACTTCCTCGTAGAATAAAATCTTCTTTGAGGTGTCTATAAAATCTTTTCTTCTCAAAGGATTCTCAACCTTGTTAATATCCATGAAGAAAAAATTGCAAACTTGACCTCTTAAAAATTGTGAATTTACTTGGTACTCTTGTTTCAATTGCGCTGAGAGGGTTATATTCCAACCATAATCATAATAAAAGCTGGTATCATATATACATTCCAAAATTGCAATTATTTGCATTTTTCAATATTTGTAGAGTTGTCTCAATGGGCCGACAATTTTCTACACAATTGTATCTTCAGTACCTAGCCAATTTATAATACCGGTGATTCTCTGTAGGGAGCTTCCAAAATTTTTCCTGATGACAGACCTGAGTTCAGGTTTAAGCATCTTTGTAGCTCACTCTAGTGGTCAAAATGTATTTTTATTTACTCATTCAATCAATCAATCACAATAGAGCTAAAAGGGACCTTGGAGGTCTTCTAGTCCAGACCCCCTGCTTAAGCAGGAGATCCTATACCATTTCACACAAGTGACTGTCCAGTCTCTTCTTAAAAACTTCCAATGACTTCCCACAATGTCTGAAGGCAAGCTGTTCTACCAGTTAATTGCCCTGTTAGGAAGTTTTGCCTTAATTTCATGTTGCTTCTCTCCTTGACTAGTTTCCATCCATTGTTCCTTGTCCTGCCCTCTGGTCCTTTGGAAAATAAATTGACAGGCTCCTCTTTCTGGCAGCCTCTCAAATACTGGAATACTGCTATCATGTCCCCCGGAGTCATTCTTTTCTCTAGACAGGCCAAACCCAATTCCTGCAAATGTTCTTCATAGATTTTAGTCTCCAGGCCTTTAATCATCTTAGATGCTCTTATTTGAACTTTTCCCAAAGTCTCAACATTTTTTTTAATGTGGTGACCAAAACTGGATGCAGTATTCCAAGTGTGTTCTTACTAAGGCTTTATAAAGTGGTACTAATATTTCACGTGATTTTGAGTCTATGCCTCTGTTTATAAACCAAGGATTGTATTAGTTTTTTTTGGCTGCTACTGCATGTTGCTGACTCATGTTTAAGTGATGGTACACTAGGACTCCAAGGTCCCTCTCACAGTTACTGTTTTGGAGCCAGGTTTTATCTAATCTGTACTTGTACCTTTAGTTTTTCCTGCCCAGGTATAAAACTTCGTTTTTCTCCACATTAAATTTCATTTTGTTGGATAAGGCCAGTGATGGGATTCTTCTGCTGGTTCAGAGAACCGGCAAACCATGCCCCTGTCTGGCCCCGCCCCTTCCCCTCCCGGCCACTTGCCTCTGATGAGGCTGAAGATATGTTGCTGGAGGTGCCGGGCTTTAAGCCTGGAGCAAGAATCCCTTTCTCTCCTCCCCCCCACCTGCGCCTATCCCATTTGGAAGATATAGAGTTTTGCTGTTGCTGACGACATCCTCCATGCTTCCTAAATGAGGTAGATCGAGTGGGAAGTGGCTGGTATGTGTGCATGTGAAATAAGCCTCCTTCCTAAAATAATCCATTCAGAAAACAAAGGAGCAGATATTCTTTAATTCTGCTTCAGCCAAGATTGCTGGGAGAGATAGTAGTTTAAAAATATTATTTAACTGACTAGTTCATTGGCCCCCCGGCACTTGTAGCACTGAGTAGCTGCTTGCCTTTTAAAATCCAGCACTGAAGCCCGAGTGCTGAATTTCAAAATAAAAGCCAAGGAGCTCAGTGCTTACAAGGAGAAGTTCCAGGAAGCGTTGTTGGAGCTGAACCGGGCTTTGAAGCATTTTAAAGTAGCCTGGAGCAAGTATCCCTTGGGGGGGGGGGACTTTAATATCTTTAAATATCCTTGTGATGAAGGGGCAGTTTATATTACATTTTATAGATTAATCCACCAGTAGAAAATAGGTAACATCCATTTGAGGTCAATCCATGCATTTAGTGAGGAGGAGGAGGAGGAGGAGGCAATACTAAATCAGAGCCTTCGTATAAGGGGCAATCCAATAGAAGTGCCTTGATGGTTCTGTTCAAGCAGAGACAGGAGTGTGGTAAGTATGGAATCTTACTAAATCAATTCATGCAGAGATACAATGCTCAGTATCTTTAAAGTTGGTAATTCTTTTATGTTACTGACTTGGGAGTAATCAAATGATCATGTCTCATGCTGCCTGGGGAATTGTGGGAACTGAAGTCCACATGTCTTAAAGTTGCTAAGCTTGAAAAACATCAGAAGTACAACTTCTTGTGAGCCTAGGTTATTTTCCTGCATTTTGGGAATAAGGAAATTATCCTATGTGCTTGGTGCAGAGATTCAGCTGAAATTTAGTTAGATGCTAATTGGAAAGTTAAAACAGCAGATACAGATAGTTTTTGACTTACAACTATTTGTTTAGCCTTCATTTAAAGTTACAACAGCACTAAAAAAATTGACTTATATTCCCCCTCCAAGGGACGGACAGAGGGAGGGAGAGAGGGAAGGAGGGAAGAGAGAGACAAGAGACAGAGAGAAAGTGGGGGGAAGAGAGAGACAAGACACACATACAGATAGAAAGAGAGGGAGGGAGGGAAAAAGAGAGAAGACACAGAGAGAAGACACAGACAGGGAGGGAGGGAGGGAAAGAGAAAGAGAGACAGGAGACAGATGAGAGAGAGAAAGAAAGAAAAGGAGAAAGAAAAAGATGAGAAAGAGGGAGAAAGAAAGAGAGAGAGAGATACTTGTTTAAAAGAAAATAGAAAAATTGCTCTTTGAGTGTTTAAGGTTGCAGACCCTGGGTTAGGCAAACACCATGGTCATTAAGTGAACCTTGTGGTCATTAAGCAAACACTGTGGTTGTTAAACAAGTCCATTTTCCCCAATGGGCATTTTTAACCAGAAACCAGAAGGAATTGTTGGAAACTGGCAAAAAACATAGAAAATCTCAGTCACAAGACTGTGTGGGATGTTGTAACTGATCATAAGTGTGTGTGCATGTGCACGTGTGCACGTGGCTGTCAAAACACCAGAAACAGGTCAAGTAGCTCTAGGGAGGTCAGTTGTAAATTAGAACACTTGCTAAGCAACTGGCCATTAAGCTTATATTTTGTTTGCTAATCATATGGCCACCTAGCCATGCCTACCCCAGTCACATGACCAACAAGTTACGCCCAGCCAGTCACATGACCCCTAGCCACACCCAGCCAGTCACATGACCACAAAACCATGCCCAATCAGCAAGCCACACCCACCCAGTCACATGACCACCAAGCCACACCCACAAATTAGGCCACGCACACAGAGCCAGTTGTTAAAAAATTTGAATCCCACCCCTGGATAGGGCCCATTGTTCAAGTCTGTCAAGATCTTTTTAGATCTTGAGCTTGTCTTCTAGGGTGTTAGCTATTCCTGCCAGCTTAGTGTCATCCGCAAATTTGACGAGTTCCCTTTCTATTCCCTCATCTAAGTCATTTGTGAACATATTGAAAAGTACTGGGCCTAAGACAGAACCTTGTGATAACGCACTGCTTACTTCCCTCCATGTAGATGTAGTACCTTTAAGGACTGCTCATTGAGTATGGTTTGTCAGCCACTTAGAAATCCATCTACTGGTGATAGTCTATCCCACATTTTTTTAGCTTACCAAGAAGTAGGTTGTGGTTTACTTTGTCAAATGCCTTGTTGAAGTCTAAATATACTATGTCCACAGCATTTTGCTGGTGTACTAATTTAGTCCCTTTGTCAAAGAATGAAATAAGATTGGTTTGGCATGATCTGTTTTTAACAAACCCATGCTGGCTACTAGTTATAGATTTATTTGTTTCTAGATGTTTACAGATCTGTTTTTATTATTATTTTTTCCAGGTATTTTCCAGGTATTGATGTTAGACTGATTGGTCTGTAGTTTCCTGTGTCCTTTTCCCCCTTTTCTTTTTTGAAAATGGGAGCCACATGAGCTCTTTTCCAATCCTCTGATAGTTCCCTGGTGCTCCAAGGTTTTTTAAAGATAGGATACAGTGGTTCTGAGATAACATCTGCCAGCTCCATTAGAACTCTGGGATGTAATCCATCAGATCTTAGTGATTTATATTCATCAAGATCGGACAAGCCTGTTCTTGCTTATTTTGATTTTTATATCTAGTCTGTCTTTTACAGTTATGTTTTTGGTAGGTTGGGCTATCCTTCTTTTTACATGCAAAGAATGAGGTAAGCAGCTCTGCTTTCTCTCTACTACCAGTTAGTTCCTTGCCATCTTCTGTCTTCAGTGAATCGACTTGTTTACTTGACTTTTTTCTTATTATTTATATGTTGAAAGAAACTTTTTAATATTATCTTTGACTTTTGATGCATGTCTTTGTTCATCCTGAGCTTTTGCTTTCCTGACTTCATATTTGAAGATTCAGCCTATCTGCTCATATTCTGCCTTAGTTATGTGTCCCTCTTTCCATTTTTTGTACTTATCCTTTTTGTCTTTCAGTTTATCAGAGAGATCTTCCTGCACCCATGCTGGCTTCTTCTTGATTTCTTGTTTTTCTTTTTCCGTGGTATTGTGTTGGACTGGGCTTTTATAATCATATTTTTCAGTGTTTGCTTCTTGAGTTGTTTTCCCTTTAGGATTTTTATCCATGAAATTTTGCTTAGTCTGTCTCTGAGTTTCTTAAAATCAGCTCTTTTAAAGTTTAAAGCAGTGGTTCTTAACCTTTTTGAAAGAATCGCCCCCTTGAGCCATTGAAGAAGTTGTCATCGCCCCTCCCCAATATAACGCCCCCCTGCCACCTCTTAGCATCCCCAAGGGGCCAGCAGAGGGCTAAGAGGCAGGGGGAGTCACCAGCCCTGCAGGCTCACCCCATTGACTGTTGTACCGCACCTGATCCGGCACCTCGAATGCGGCAGCATGTTGGAAAAAGTTGCCGCCACCGCTTTCCCAAAGTGCTGCCGCTCTCACATTCTTTCTGTCTGTCCATCCGTCCATCCAAAAGGTCTGCCTGCCTGCCTGCCTTCCTGCCTATCTATCTACCTACCTGTCTGTCTTTTTGTCTACCTACCTACCTATCTACCAATATAGATCTCTCTCTCTCTCTCTCCCAATATATCTTGCTCCATCGCCCCCATATAGCCCCCTTCTGTTCCTTCACCCCGTCGCCCCTTTTCGTTCCATCGCCCCCCTGAAAAACAAAATCGCCCCCTGGGGGGCAATATCGCCCAGGTTAAGAACCACTGGTTTAAAGCACTGGTTGGATTATATTGTTGCTTGTGTTTGCATTATATTGAATTCCAAGTATGACATGGTCACTCTCATCCAAGGTTCTGGCAATTTCAACTCCCTCTATCACTTCTCTATTAGTAAGAATTGGGTCCAGTATAATTTTTCCTCTAGTTCCCTTCTCTACTTTTTGAATGACAAGGTTGTCAGCTAAGTTGGTTAGGAATCTGTTCAATCTCCCACTTGCTGTAGAGTTTGTCTCCCAGTTGATATCAGGATAGCTAAAGTCTTCCATTACTACTGTGGTATATGTCAAGATTGAATCACTTTGCTTCTTTCAAACCTTAATGCTCTTCAACTTGCCAATGAACTGGGAGGAGGGAAGGGGGAATTGGAATGCTGGGAATGTGTATGTGGATCGTGAGAGCTTGGCATCCATCAAGATCACCACTGCAAGTGCTTGAGAAAGAGAAGGACATCTCATAATTAGACAATGTGATCATCAGGGGTATGGAGAAGAGGGAGCTATTGTTTAACTAGGCAAGCATTTGCACTCGATAAACCAGAGCTGCTTTTGTTTCTTCAGTACCAAAATGGTGTAACCAATAATGTTTTACTTTTGGAAATTCAAACCTGGCGAGAGTGTTTCCTTATTTTGGGTTCACTAGTCGAAAAGTCGACAGTATGTTTCCTACATACATTTGTAAATTGATTGGCAAAGAGTTCATCTTTTTCTTCTGCTTGATTGGGTAGCCTGTAGTATACGCCTATAGCAATGTCATTTTTCCCTTTTATAATGACCCATATGGATTTTAGGAGGTTTTCATCCTTGGTTTTGTCTATTTCTTTTTTTTCTCCAAGTGTTTTTTTTATTATTTATATAACATGTAAAAATTTTATTTTCAATCAAACAGTGTGTTGTCTGGGTACAATTATTTTTAGGAAATCATAATCAAAATGTTTACAATAATATTCATCACGATATTAATTCTATAATAATAATAATATTTTATTTGTCTACTTTAACAAATCTCCTTCATAACATTAGTCCTTTTTGTATCCCCATATTTCTAACTTCTGTTTTTATTATCCAGCCATTGGTAAAATAAGTCCCATATCAAGAAATATTCAGTTCCTTCTTTTTCCTTAATTGTAAGCGTTAATCTGTCAATTTCTGCACATTCTAATTTTTAATTATACTATCATCTGTTGGGATCTCTTTTCCATTGTGCAAATACAATTCTGGCTGCAGTTAGTACATGTAAAATCAAACATATATTCCTTTTGTCGTATTTTTCCGGTAGGATGCCCAACAAAAATATTTCTGGTTTCAAATCTATATGCTGTTTTATCATTTTTTCCAACAAAGTATGTATTTTCGTCCAATATTTTTTTGCTTTTGGGCATGTCCACAACATATGATAATACAAACCAAGTGTCTAGTTACACATCCATCATTTAGTGGACCTATCTTTTAATATTTTTGCCAATCTTGGTGAAAAATGCCATCTACAAAACTTTTTATACAAGTTATCTTTATATATATATATATATATATATATATGTATATATGTATGTATATATATATGTATGTATATATATATATATATATATATATATATATATATATATATCATTATATATGCATGCCCTTCTCTGAAGACTCAGGGTGGCTTACAATTTTGGGATACAACCAATGCGCTCAGCAATAGCCTTCATTCCATTGTATATGCCTGCTTATTACTAAGCGGCATTTTTACAAAGTCAGCTTATTGCCCCCAACAATCTTGGGTCCTCAATTTACCTACCCGAGAGGATGGAAGGCTGAGTCAACCTTGAGCCTGGTGGGATTTGAGCCTGCACTAATTGCAGGCAGCTGGAACTAAGTGAATCTAAGTGCTAGGCATTTAACAGACTGCACCACCAAGGCTCTTTATATGCAGTTGACATAGTTAATTTAACATTTCTATCCTACAATTTCTGCCATTTATCCAGTTCTATTGTATATCCAAAGTTTTTAGCCCAAGTTATCATTGTCTCCTGTACTTGCTCGCTTTCCAATTTGATGTGTAATGAATACCTATATATTTTCTTTATTAATTTTTCATCCGTTCCAGTTAATATCTGGTCCAATTCTGTTAATTCTTTATTAAAACCACACATTTTAGCATCTTTCTCATATCAAGATTGTATCTGCACTTGTGGCCACCATGCTATATCCATCCTTTGACTACTCAGTTCTTGCTTATTTTTTAATTCTCCCTTTTCATTCAAAATATCTTTATATCTTATAATTTTTTCTATATTAACATTAGGATATATTAATGCTTCCATTGTGGAAAGCCAGACAAGTATTTTCAAATAATGTTGTCCTTTAATTTTTACCCATACTGATAGTAATTCATTTCTAATATAATGTCTTGGAAAATAACTGTGTATCTTATTTTTCCCATACCATAAGAAAGCATGCCAACCTAATTGAAGGCCATGTCACTCTAAAGTTAATAGTCTTTTATAATACTCCAATGTGTTTAAAATCATCCTCATATTGTTTTTAATCTGCCTCTGGCAGAAATCCATTCCGATCTACATGTATAATTATATTCATTCAAAACCCTTTTTAATCTCTCTGCTATTATTGAAGCATCTATTTTGTAGTCTGCATTCAATAAAATATTGATCTATAGTTCTTTATCGGCGTTAAATCTAAATCGTCTTTCGGTGTAAGAGTAATATTTGCTTCCATCCATGAATTTAGAACTTTCACTTCTAGAAGAACTTCATTATAAGCTTCCAACATAACTGGGCCTAATGCATCTTGTAAATGTTTATAAAATTCTGCCGGTCACCCACCTGGCCCTTGTGTTTTATTATTCTTTTGTCTCTTAATCTTCTGTCAATTCCATCATAATTATTCGCTCATTCAAAATAACCTTAACTGTTTCGGGTACTTTAGGAAGTTCAGATTGTTTCAAGTATTGTTTTATTCTGGTTTTTGGGGGGGTTTTCTCCTGATCATACAGTTTCTCATAATACCCTTGAATTATTATTTTTTATCCTCGTTTTGGTAATAAAGAGTCTCTCATCCATTAGTCAATGTATCAGGTTTTTTCCTCTCTTTTTTCAGTTTATATGCCAACCATCTTCCTGGTTTTATTTGCCTTTTCAAAAAAGTTGTTTTCCATATCTTTCCATTTAATATTTTAACACTTTCATCTGTCCTGTTTACAATTTCATGTCCATCTCAATTTTCTTTTTTGTCCTTTCCATACAACTTTGAATGGATTATGATCTGCCCAAACATTTGATTCTATTTCTATCTCTTGCACACATGCTTTCAATTCTGATGAGATCCATACCATATCTATTCTTGACCAAGATTTATGTTTATTTGAATAGAATGAGTATTGATTTTTCTTGAGGTGTGTTTCTCTCTAAACATCTTGAATACTTATTTCTTCTGTCATTTTAAAGAAATTTTTAGGAGTGCTTTCCTAGCTTTTTTACCTGTTTTACTACTCTTATAATCAAGATCTGCATCTACAATTGCATTGAAATCTTCTACCACACAGATATTTTCACATTCCAATTCTATAATTTTCTTATGGAGTTTTCCATAAAACTCCTTGTTTATTGTTTGGTGCATATATCGCTATCAACAGCATCTGCTTATGATTCACTGTTACCTCCACCATCAATATTCTCCCATCTTCATCTGCAAAAATTTGCCTAGCATTTTATTGTTTCTTTAATATAGAAAGCCACATGCCTTTTTGTTGTGCTAATGAAAAATATAATTTCCCAATTTTAGGATATTCCAATAATTTACTGTATTGTTTTTTTAATGTGGACCTCTTGAAGACAATCAAATCTAGCTTTAATTTTTCTAATTTATTAAAAATTCCTTTTCATAAGTGAATTCAGTTCAATTATATTAATTGATAATAATTTTGTTTCTTCTTCCATTATTTACTTATAGATAGGTTTTGTTGTTGTTCTTGCTTCTCTCTGTTCTTCTGCTCTTGCTCTTCCTTGTTCTCTTCTTTCCTTTTCCTCTGTTTCAGTTTCTTCTTCTTGTGTGCTTCCCTCACCTAACGGTTCCTCTTGTTTTTTATCATCTATTTTCTCTCTTCTCCCTTTTTCCTCATATGATGCAAAGTACTGGTAGTAGAATTGCTCTGCTTTGTCTATTGCAGCCATCCTCAAACTACAGCCTGCGGGACGGATGTGGCCCGCTGATGCAATGTATCCGGCCAGTGGAGGTCTGCTCACCACAAAGGTAGGGGTGAGGTTAAGGTTTGTTCACTGCAAAGGTAAGGCTAAAGGGCTTGGGCCAGCAGGTAGGTGGGTGAGGGCTGGCTGGCGTAGGTGCAATGCTGGCGGCACAGCCACGTGGTCCCTGGCTACTCCCAGCAACTGCACTGCAGAGAATCCGGGTGGAGATGCAGGCTGGAGGAGGGGTCTGAGCACCATCAGCCTTACTTTCCAGCCTGTGGGGCTTGCAAAGCTCACCATGGCTGCCCACGAATGTAAGGCCAATGGTGAAAGAGGGATGCTCCATGCTCACTGTGCTCAGCTGGAGGGCATGGACTGATGGGTGGGTAGGGGAGGGTCAGCTGGCTGGTGACACAGCCACATGGTCCCTGGTCACTCCCAACAGCTGCACTGCAGAGAGTCTGGGTGGAGACAAAGGCTGGGGGAGGAGGCTGAGCACCATCAGCCTTACTTTCCAGCTTGCGGGGCTTGCAAAGCACACCATGACTGCCCACTACATAAGGCCAATGGCAGGAGAGGGAGACACACTACGTGCCCACTATGTTTGGCCAAAGGGCGTAAGTTGGTGGGTGAGCGGGGACCAAAGAGTTGCACAGGACAGGTCACTCAAAAGAATTATGGCAGAGCTTTGCAGCTTTTATCTGTCAGCTGACCTTCGTGTAAGGCCCCTCTTCCTCCTCGATCAGCACTATGGCCGCCGAAGCCCAGCTGGAATTGCGTGCCTACCCCCAAATCTCTGCTTGGCCTAGGCAGCCAGGGCTCCGATGGGGATGTGGCTTTCCCCACTCATGATGGCCATTTTTTTTGCCTGCCGGGCCTGGGCATGATTTACCATCTCTACTCAACCTTTCTAGCTGGCTGCTTTGCCTCCTTCGAACTGGGCAGGCCTGGTGCTCCAGGCAGCGATAGCAGCAGCCTAATGGACTTAAACAAACTGATGGCAGTTCAGTGGTGCACGAGGGGAACACACCTTTGTAACTGGCTGCTTCATCTCCTTTGGCCTGCAGGTCTGCTGAGTGGTGGCAGAGTTGCCACCCAGGAGCTGCTGGGGTAGAGACCCTCGATGATGTGCCTCAATCACCAGGGTTGTTTGGCAGGGAAAGCAGAGCCCTGCCCTGTCCTGCAAGGCAGCAGCTCCAGAGCACTTTTGGGGTGCTGCCCGACTGACTCAGCTGCTTTAGACAGAGCCCCAAGGCTGCGGTCCCTTCCCTGTACTGAAGGCAGCCTTCTGCCTTTTAGCCCTCCCACCCAGCCACATCTCCGTTCCGAGCTGAGGATTGTAGGCAAATTCTGAGAAGGCGCAGCTCATGTGCCTGTTGGCAAAGTGGGGCTGGCAAGATGCGAGCCAGCTAGGAAGTGGGCACTGCAACAGCTGCTGCCTTCTCCCCCCGCCGCCGCTTGGCTGCCCATCCTTCTCTCTCTTGGCTGCCTGCTCCTGAAGGAGGACAGCCATCTCTGCCACTGGAGAGGGTGGTGGGAAGGGCTGGCTGGCCAGCAGATCAGCGCTGCTGAGCCATCTTAGAGCTTCTCGCCTCATCCGCTCCAAGTGATGCCTGCATGGTCCAATTCTGCATGCCAGATGTGCGGAGCCCTTGCCCAAGCCTGTTGCACGTGTTTGGGACATGCGGAGGAAGTTCTGGGGTGGCCAGCAAAAAGTGGATTGAGACCACCACAATGCAAATGAAATGGGATGAAATTCAGCAAGATTTCTCTTCCCCACCCCCATTTGCTCTTCTAGCACTCTTTTCTTTTCTGAGAGACAGAGGAGAGAGAGGAATGGAGGAAGAGGGGGGAAGGGAGGGTGGAGAGAAAGAGAGAGAGAGAGAAAGAGAGGGGAGAGAGGGAGAGAGATGTTGATTATAACCTCCTTGGGGCTGAGAAGAATTGCTGCAAAACTGAGTTTTCTGAAGTGGACCACTAGACTTGAAAACAATTTAAAAAATGATCTAGTAAAAAGAAAAGTCAAACAAAAGCCAATAAAACACCCCCAGGAGCAAAACAAATTAAAGCTTAATTTGTGTGTATTTTTAAAGTGACAAAATGGACTGCTAAATTGACCATGACCACCCAGCCTCACAACCATCTAGACACACCCACCCAGCCATTCTGGCCCCCCAACAGTCTGAGGAACAGTGAAGTGGCCCCCTGTTCGAAAAGTTTGACAACCCCTGTATCCAGCCTATGTCTTTTTTCCATCCAGGTCACCAATATTCCCTCGGGTATCAGCCATCTGAAGTTTTCTTCATGCTTAATTGTCTTGTCAAAAATTGATACCATTTCCTTGTATCTCTTACTCTTCTGGGTATCTATTTCAGGACTACTATTTCTCTCCCTTTATATTTCTATGAGTCATCTCTTGTTCTTTGAAGTATTTCCGCTCTTATTGCCTTCTTTGAGAATCTCACATGTACCTCTCTGGGGAGTTTATTCCTTCTTGCGTACTTTGTGTGTATTTTAAATATTTCATCTGTTCCAGCAAGCATTTCTCATTTACTCACTTCCAATGCATCGGCCAACAACTCTAGCACTTTTTCAGCAACATCTTCCCCTTTTTCCTACTCAATATTCTGAAATCTCAAAAAATATTTTGCTCTATCCATCTCCAGCATAATTATGGATCACTCAAGGTCATTGTCTACCTAGGTCAGCCTATAGTCCATCACTTCCACTTTCTTATCTCTTTGTTCTGTTTTCTCTTCTACTTTCTGAATCCGTTGCTCATTTTTAGTAATTTGTCAGGATTCCGGCAGTTACTCCAATTAAACCATGAGCCTCAAGTCACACTCCCAAAACTAAAGATTTATTTGAAGGTAGCATTTTACGTCCAGCATTTACCTGGGCATAGCCAACTCTGAGATACATAATTCACTGTCACCCTTGATCCTCTTCCCCCCCCCAGGTGTATCATTCAACCAAAAATGTCCATAACCAAGAGTCATCAATCATGCTCTCCAATTAGATTTTTTGCGTGGCAGAAGCTTCAGTCATCTAATCAGTGTTTGAAAAAAATATGAATGGAATGTACTTTCGATTCCACATTTCCATCTGCTCTTTTAAACTCCCCCCTTCTTTTATCAACTATAAAATGTGTATACAAAATGTTTTATGAGTTGACATAATTATTTCCTGGATGTTATCCATTTTATCCTCCATCTTTTGCAATTTAAAAGAGTTCTTGACCTTTTGTTCTCTGTCTTGAAAAATCAATCACTATCTTCCCTGTTTTAAGTATGTCTACAGAAGGCCTTCATTTACTGCACCTTTAATTGCCCCTCAAAGCCTATCGGGAACTAGTGCAGCTTTGCAAAACAAGGATTCTTTCAGCTTGATGAAAGAGTTCATGTATATCTCTGAAAATATCAGGAAATGTCTTTTGTTCTGACTTTCCTACTGTTTTTATTTCTGTACTGTCTTTATGAGGGATGATTTGTTTCATACTAAATACAGAATAGTTGGGCCATCTCAAAATTGTCCCATTGGAACACAGCTTATTTAGAATATTCTGTTTAGGGCAATGGAAAATGGAGCAGAAGTGTTCAGAGATGTTTTAGAACTAGGGCAAAGAAAAGTTTTCCTGACATCAGGAATAGTTTCCAAGTAATAATAAGTAATAAGTAGTTTTTCAACATTGGAACAAACTTGTTCAGATAACACAATGGAATGCAATGGAATGGAATCGGATAGGGATAGATTGGACTAGACTACACTAGACTAGGACTAGAACAAAATAGATAGTTTATTAGCCAAGTGTGATTGGATATACAAATTTTTCTCCAGTGCATAAGCTCTCAGTGTAAATACAAACAACAAAGTAATATAATTATAAGATACCAATAAAAAAAGATAGTAGAAAAGATGAAAAGGATAATAGTAATACAACTATACTATATATTATCTAAGACAGTACTGTGGGGATTGTCTGTCAGAAATGTTTAAATGTTTGAATATATGCTAGGTGGCTTTCTGTTAGGGATGCTGTGTTAGTGGATTTCTGCACTTCTGTACTTAACAGAAGCATTGGACTAGATGATGTCCAAGGTAGTTTTTAAGGCTTATACTCTAAAAGTTTTAATTTCATTATCTCTTAGGAAACTGTGGGTTATCTATACACATATTTAAGATTGTTCTATACTTAGAAAGTAAGTAATGCTAAGGTTTACATCCATGGATGATGTTATATTCTTAAAATTAGGCATGCTTATTTTATTTGAGAGCTAGCTATCATACAATTGGAGTCTGCTAATTGTATTTTTGCATTAGAATGGAAAACACCTTTCTCCTAGACAATTTAATCAGCCTCTACAACATTTGTAAAATGTTTCATAACTAAACACTGAAATAACTGTTTATTCTAAGTAGATACCTTTATTTCCTGCTCCAGAGTTAGATTTCTCTCCAAACTGTATTCTACCATTTCTGTGGTCACTGGAAACTTTTTTGGTAGTTCTATGCATTTTTTAATTAATACAGGATTGCAGCCATTCAGAAACTGGTATCCAAACATAAAATCTTCTTGCCAGTGCTGCATTACATATTCTAAGGAGAAAAAACAACAAAGATTGTTTTAGGAGTATTCCTGATGATTATCAATTAAACAATTCAAGAAAACACAGGAAAATGAAAATAATATTAAAATATATACTATGAAGTATCTTTGGTAGACATGCAATCTTCTGCAGGGTCTCTAATTTTAATATTTATAAAAACAGGCCATATGTATATTTCATGCTATTTACTGTCAGAATTTGTAGTGATCCAGCCAGCATACTAGCAAATAATTCAGCAGGATTCATTATATACTTCTTTATATACAATATAAAACACGATGCATGTATACAATACCCATACAGCTCTTGCAACGTGGTAGAGAGAAGAAGTAGCAAGTACAAGAAGCACTCTCAAGCAAAGACAAAATGAACTCTCTTATACACAGAACAGTTAAACTAAGCCACACCCAGGCTCCAAGTCATCTCACATGGATCACACAACAAAATCCTGTGTTTCAGTCACCAAACAGTCCCCACTGGCTGATTTGTTGCCATGGCTATTCCGGTTCATGAATTCTTTTACGCTGACACTCCTCCTTTTATGACTGGAATAGACATAAAACCAAATAACTTAATATTCTTCCCATAGTGCACTCCACCCAATGGCTCCACTTGCCAGATTGTCCTCTGAAGAACAGTGAAGCAAGCTAATTAATTTACATTTGATGGCTTCTCTTACATTACAATATTTAATATCTACATACTTGCTTGTATTCTTTACTCTGTCACCTGTTGCCATTTTAATGCAAGCAGCATTATCTTCAAGCACTGTTACAGCTTCATTTACCTTTATGTTTAAATCCTGTAATTAGATGTACGTACCAAGTTATCTCTGAACAAAGTTCAGATAGAGCAATAAACACTTCCCCAAGATGGTGCCGAACAAGGATGGTGAGGTTCTTGCTCCCGGAGAGCTTATCACCTTTTAGATCCTTTTAGAACCTCCACCTTCACCAGAAGTCACCAGAAACCATGCGTTGAAGCTCTCGTGAGTAACCAAGATCCCTTGAGAGCCCAAGATTCCCCCGCAGCCAACTCCGGTGAAGCAGCCTGGGCAAGCTCCTGCAGCCTTCTCCAGCAGCCGTAGCCTTTCATCCCCGAGCCCCTGCAAAGCACAATTACCCAGTGGCAGGGCAGGGCAATTTCCTGGAGGTAGTGCCATTGGACAATGTCCCACAACCTCCCCAGCAGCTGTAACACTTGAGCCCCAAGCCCCGGTGGAGTGCAAATACCAGGAGGCAATTAAAGAGCCAGGAGGCAATTAGAGAGCCAAGCCGGAGCACAGCCACCCTCACTCAGCTTTCCGAGTGCCAGATAAATGCAATTCCCCAGAGGCAGCCAGAAAGCCAAGCCAGAACAGACTTACAGTCAGCCAGTCTAATCCCAGCAAGAAAAACTTCTTGTTTTTTGTTGTTACCAGGAAACAATCTTGCTAGAAAATAATTCCTACAATTCTCTACCTTACCAAACAATCTCTCACCAACCTCTACTTCACCAGGAAACAATTACTTAGTAGCGGTTAAAACAAAAGAAACCACATGGCTTTAAGGAATCTTCCAATCCTAAGATTTCTTGGGTGGAGTCTTGAACCGAGTCAGCTGTGAACAGAGTCAGCTGTGGTTCCCCAAACAGGATTCCCTGAATGGAGTCAGTGTGTTTCAATAATTCAGCGTGTTTTACTGTTTCAATAATTCAGCGTGTTTATAATCATCCTGTTACAGCCTTGAAGCCTGTTTCTGCATGTTCCAGACCTACAGCTTTTACATGTCTCACCCAGCGGATCAGATAACAGCAGCCATCAAAGCAATAAATCCTTCTCACCCATCAGATAGCAGCAGCTAGAAAAGCAATAACCCTTTACTTGCTGACCCTCAATACTACTTCATTAATTTAATACTTAAACACTGATTACTTCATTACCTCAAAACTTATAACTTTTCCACCTCATGACCTATATCAATGATTAGATAATGATGTCTCTAAATCAATTTCTATAAAATAATTTATCAATGGATTGATTTATTGTTTTGATTGATTAGTGTGATTAGAGTGTTTAGTGCAAATAGTGTGATTATCAGCTATTCATGTAATTTAATTGATTAGTCAAATTAGTGAATTAGTGAATTTAATTGACCAGTGTGATTAGTGATTAGTGTAATTAATTGATTAGGCTGATTGTTGTTTAGCAAAACTGTTTGACTAGAGTGATTATTGTAATTGATTAACTGGTGTGATATTGGCTATATTGATTACCCAAATATCTTGTTTCATTAAGCAATTTAATCAACGTACCATCTCAACAAACCTACCATGCCAGAAAAAAATCCAGTGCCAAACCACAACCTAAAGAGAAAGGAATCCCCACCAATGAACCACAAGACTCCTGCACATGCCTTATATGTAATGAAACTCTAAAGGATAATGAAAATTCCACCAAATGTTCCCTATGTGACAACTATGTTCACCCTGGCTGCTTGGGATTATCCAAGCAAATGACTCAATTCCTAGAATCATCCAACCATGCATTTCAATATTTCTGCCCATCAAGCAGACCCAAACTGGACAAATAAATATATTGCCCTGTTTGAAAGAGTTGATACCATAGAAACACAAATAACATCCCTTGACACCATAGTAGCATACCCTGGTGCTTGAATCATGTAAATTTCTTCCTCTAGTTCTGCATTGAGGAATGCTGTGGTTATATCAAAATGCCAAATTTTATGGTCACATGCCACTGCCAACACTAGTGCCAACCTTAAGCTTTCATTCTTTACCGTAGGCACAAATATCTCATGACAGTGCATGTTTTTCCTCTGTGAAAAACCTTGTGCCACTAATCTTGCCTTATATCGGACCTCATTGTAGGGTAGTACTTTCTTTTTGTATACTCATTTACATCCTGCAGCTTTGCAACCCTGTGGCAAAGTCATAGATGTGAATACTTTATGTTCACCCATGGATTTCATTTCTATGGCTTCTTTCCACTTGTTCAATTTTAGGAAATATAAGCCAATAATTCCTTATAGTTTCTTGGCTCATACCATACATTACACACCTGTACTTCACTAGCAGAATACCTGTCAGGTGGAATCTCCTTGTTTCATCGCTCTGACCTGCGTGACTTTGACTGCTCTTGTGTTTCAACCCTCTCTTGCTTCATATCTGAGTCATCATCTTCTCCTGATATCTTTTCTTACCTTTTTTCAGCTTCTCGTCCCTGAACACTGACACTGTTACTAAGTGAGCTACTGTCACTAAGTGGATCATGTCACTAAGTGAAACATTCAAAAAATTGGCATCAATTCTGTTCCAATTTTGCTCTGCAAAGTTAGCACACCTGGAAATCACTATTCTTTTGCTCCCATCGCTAAAATGATAGCTCTTTGAGCCAGGCTCATAGTCCATAAACCTGAGCTTTCTAGCCTTTGGTTGACCTTTTCTCCTGATTGCCTTTGGAATATGCACCCATGCATTGCTTCCAAATACCCTTAAATGTGCCAGAGATGGCTTTCTCCCATATAACACTGCATATGGAGTATCATTAATAGATGAACTCCACAGCCTATTGATTAAATAATTAGCAGTCGACATGGTTTCACCCCAATATCACCTGCTTAGATCAGAATCCTCCAGCAGTGAGTCCCTCATTGTTTGCAAGATTCCATTCCGCCTCTCAGCTACTCCATTCTCAGCTGCTGTGAACGGATTAGGGCATCTGTGTTTTATTCCTAACTGTCCCAACTACTGTTGAAAACTTGCTGACATGAATTCTGAACCTTTCAATTTGTAGCTGACATAGCTGTTGTTTATATCTACTTTCTATGAAGCTTAGCCATTTCTTAAATTGCTGTAGCACCTCTATTATACTTTTTAGTAAATAGCAAAAACCAAATCTGTTGTAGTCATCTACAATGACCAGTGCATACTTTGCTCCTCCCAAACTGGCTTGCATGGGACCAACCAAATCTGCATGTACCAGCTCTAGAGCTCTTGTTGTCTGCTTTGTGCTACTCTTGCTTATTGGCAATGCCTTGGACTTTGATGATTTGCATACGGCACAGTCCAAGCATGCCTTACACCCCTTTAAGTTTAAACTTTCTGCAAACTGTTGCATCTTTTGCAAAACTCTGAAGCTGGCATGGCCAAGCTTTCTGTGCAAAAGATGAATGCATGAATCATGTTGTGCCACATTTCCAAATGTTTGGGCACATTAAATCTTTTGTCCCCGCAACACATAAAGATTATCCCATTTCTTTTTATGAGACATCTCCCATTTACAAATGTGGTCTTGAACCCTTGTTGTCTAGACTAGGGACACTCAGTAAATTACACTCCATTTCAGGCACAGATAATATGTTACTAAAATTTTCCTCCAAACATGGAATCAGCACACTGCCTTTTCCTATGACTTTAGCCTTCTGGCCCTTCGCCAAGGCTACTGCATCTCCTCCAAATGGATCCATTCTAAAAAACAGTTTTGAATTATTAACAATTGTTTGACTAGCCCCACTGTCTATTTGTCTGTGCTATTACAATAGCTAACTTTTGCAACAGCAGCTTGTCCATCTGTTGTTTTTCTTCCTTGAAAACAGTCTTTCTTTAAATGAGTCTTATTACCACAGATGAAACACTGTCATTGTTCCTGTTCTTCCTTCTTAGAAAATCTTTGATGGGCTGTAATCCGGTCTTTTCTGTTACTCTAGTCTTTGCAGACATCCAATCTGTTGCTTTTCTCTCTCTGCTCCTTGGCCCCCACCTCAGGAATTTCTCCTTGTGGCTTCTATTAAATGGCATTTGTTTTCTTCAGAAATCAAGCAGGCTTTAAGGGCTTCCATACGTAATTCCTGTTCTGGTTTGCATTCAAAAACGGCTGAAACAGTGTCCCACCTAGCTACGCCCACACAGCTAAATGACCACCCAGCCATGCCTACCCAGTCACATGACCACCTAGCCACACCTACCCAGCTGGTCTGGGGCCCCCAACAGTCTGAGGGACCGTGAATCAGCCCCCTGTTTAAAGTTTGAGTACCCCTGCCATAAACAAACAGCAAAAGTGATAAATGGTGATATCACTGAGAATTTCAATATAACAAAAGAGACAAGGCAAGGTTGTCCTTTATCCCCATAGTTATTGATATTAACCTTAGAAGTGTTAGCTAGAAACATTAGACAAGATAGTGAAATAAAAGGTATAATAAAGAAGGAGGAGTATAAGTTACAGGCCTTCGCTGATGATTTGGTGTTCATTTTAGAAGGTCCATAGGAAACAGGACCTAAATTAATTGCAAAGAAGAATATGGTGCAGTTGTAGGATTGAAAATAAAGAGAAAATGAAAATATTGATTAAAAACTTCACAGATAAACAGAAGAGAGAATTTACAAGAATGATGAACATGCAGGTTATAAGAAAGTTAAATATTTAGGAGTTCAATTAATAGCAAGATGTGTATCCCTCAAAGAACTACGATAAACTGAATGCACAACTGGAAAACTGGAAAAATCTACAATTGTCCCTATTGGGTAGAATAGCTACCATTAAGATGAATATTCTGCCGAGATTATTGTATCTGTTTCAGACAATCCCAATAAAGCTGGGGGGGGGAAATATTTTGAAGAATTAAAATATGATATTAAAATTTGTATGGCAAGATAGAAAACCGAGAGTAAAATTAAAAATGCTACAGAGGAGCCAGCTGGTATCGTCATAAACAGGTGTGGGGATGTGATTTCCGCGCAGAGCACAGCCAGTTTCTGTCTCTCCTGGGGGCTCTTTGGAGCCAAACCCACCCTGTAAGGGCAGCGGGAGAGGAAAGGCTCTCTGCAGATCACAACAGATGGCACTCCATTTTGCTGGTCAGGAGAAATCCTTCCTGAAAGAAGGTAGAAAAGACGGCCATTAATGGCTGAAGCGAAGCTATGACAGCTGGTCAGAGTAAATGGTGAGAAAGCAAAAGGAAGCAGTGGGTTGGGCCTGGCTAAAGACCTTTTTCAAACCCCTACCAAAGTGAGTGAAATTCCTATGCGGATTTAAGAAGAAAGGGGGGCTCCAGAGAGAAGAAGGGAAGAGAATCTCTTCTCTCTTCCTCCATTTTGAAGTGGCAAGAAAAAAAAAAACAGAGCAGTCACAGATCCATAGCAATAAGGAACATGTGAAGGGAGAGTTGTTGTTATAAAAAAAAATCAGAGAGACTGGATTAGACTGAATTTGTTAAAGAAGGTCCGGATAGAACTAACTTGGGATATAGACAATTTGTAATTATATTGAGTCACTTTCCTGAACTTTGGGCTAAAACAGGGAAAGTAAAATGTCTTTCCCCTCTTATATTGACATTTAAAGTATGGTAAGAAGAGAAGAAAGGAGCAAGGAGGACATCTACTGGCCAAAATGGGTATAAAATGTGGATTAAAGCTGTCTTCACTTTTTTGGAATACTGATCTACCGGAGGTTGGTAATTTAACAGGACTTGGGGACTTGGGGTTATAAACATTCTTTATGGACCTACAATATTACGGGCCAAAGTGAGTATAAATGGAAGCATTGTAGAAGTGACAAATATTACCTTTTTCTCTTCTCACTTCTTGGGCACTTTATAACTCTGGCTGATTTATGGTGGATTACAATGTGGGTTAAAGCTGTCTTCACTTTTTTGCAGGGGTAGGATTCAAATTTTTAAACAACGGCTTCTGTGGGCATGGCTTAATTTGTGAGTGTGGCTTGGTGGTCATGTGATTGGCTGGGCATGGCTTGCTGATCACGTGACCAGCTAGGCGTGGTTTGTTGGCCACGTGACTGGCTGGGCATGGCCTGGTGGCCATGTGACTGGCAAACCAAATACAAGTGGTCCTCGCTTAATGGCTGGTTGCTTAACAAGCATTCTAATTTACGACTGACCTTCCCAGAACTACTTGACCTGTTTTTGAAGTTTTGACAGCCATGTACGCACGCATGCACACACACACGCACACACCCTTCTAACCCTGCTATTTTATGATTCTGTAAGGATCTCCTGCTTGAACAGGGAGTTGGACTAGAAGATGACCTCCGAGATCCCTTCCAGGCCAGCCCTAGATTGCTGTGCTGTTTCAAAGAGTCTCCTGAAGCCAGGGTTTGTGTCCTTCCTTCCTCTCCTTTTTTTTCTCTCCTTCCCTCCCTCCCTCCCTCCCTGTATCTATCCATCCATATATCTCATTCACTTTCTCCACCCTCCCTCCCTCTTTCTTTGTTTCTTTGTTTCTCTTTCTTTCTGCCCCTTCCTTCCATCCCTCCTTTCTTTGTCTATCCCTTTTATCCTTTCTCTTCCTTTTTCTTTCTCTTCCTTTTTCTTTCCCTTTTCTTTCTTTTGTCTCTTCCTTCTCTTTCGCTCTCTTTACCTCTCTCTCTCCCTCCTCTCCCTCTCTTTCTCTTTCCCTCTTTTTCTCTCTTTCCCTCTTTCCTTTCCCTTCCTCCTTCCCTCTCTCCTTCTAAAGCTAGGAGACCCACTTGAAACACACACACACACACACACACACACTTCCAACAAAATACTTGATGAGGGTTCTTCCTGGCCAGTCTCCCAGAGTCCCAGGGACCGGGCATAAACTGATGATTGCGCCCGGTCCCACGTTGCCCAGAAAGGCCAGCAGGCAAGGCTTCCAGGTCCAATAAAGGGGCTGTGAATGGGACTTCCTCCCCTCCCTCTTTTGGGGAAAGGGCTGGGAACTTCAAGCGAGGCACCCACCTGGTGGCAGCTCTGGGCTAGGCACTGGTTTGGCTTTCCTGACTGCCTGCAAACTTTATCTTCCTCCCGCGGCAGTGGCAGAGCGAAAGGTGAGCCAGCCAGGCCAGAGGCATCACCACTCGGCTCCCTGCCAGCCCGCATCTCGTCGCCTGCCCAGATTCTCTACAGCTGCTTGGGCTCGCGGCTGCCAGGGGGGTATGTGAGGTGACCAGGAAGCACGAGGCTATGACACTTGCATCACCCCTTTGCCATCCACCCCTCTCTCGCCAGGCTGAGCATTTTAGCCAAGTGCGGGCCTCCGCTATGAGAACAGTGCGAGCTCCATGGGCTGGAAGGTAAGGTTGACAGCAAGGAAGGAAGATCCACTCTGGCGAGGCTTGATTTGCACCATTCTCACAGGGGTGGCCGCATTCGGCCAAGACCATGGGCCGATGGGCAGCAGAAGGAGCAGCAGGCAAAGAAATGATGTGGGTGGCATAGCGTCATGCTCCCTGGTTGTCCCCCCCCCCCACCAGGCAGGACCCAGCAGCTGCGGAGAATCCAGGCTGGGGGCGAGATGCAGGCTGGTGGGGACCCAAACAGCGACAGATCAGCCCTGGCTCTCCTTCCTCTCTGCCACCAGCAAGCCAGGCAAGCTGGAGGCTGGGAATGGGGGGGGCAGTTAGCTAGGCCATGAGTGTTGCATGGGCTGGAGCCTCGGCAATGGTGGCGAAGCAAACCAGGCAGGGATGGTGGGGCGGGAGCAGCTAGCTAGGCTGCGAGCACTGAGGGCGCTGGTGGCACGGCAGTAGAAGCCTACGCCAGCCTGGGAGTCAGGACTCAACTGGGGCTTCTGGCAGCAGAGGTGGCAATGGCGAGGGTGGCAGCGGTGGCACAGCAGTGGTGGCCTAGGCTGGCCCGGGACTAGAATCAGGAGTTGACAGGGGCTTGTGGAGGTGGTGGCGGCAAGGCAAAGGCAGCAGCGGTGGTGGCAGCCTAGGCTGGCCCAGGAGTCGGGACTCAACTGGGGCTGGCAGCAGCAGAGGCATGTAGGCAACCAGGGCTTGTGGAGCCTCACTCACCTGGGGAGATCACAGATGAGATTCAGATCAGGCAGGATTGCAGTGGAAGACAGGCAGCGATGGCTCATGGCTGGTAGGCAGGCAAAGGCAGACTGCAGGCAGCGATGGTGCATGGCTGATAAGGAGAAGCAGGGCAGGGAGGGGTGGGGCCAGCCAGTGGCACGATATACCTGTTCTCTGAACTGCGCAGAATCGTAACAGACGGTTCTATAGAACCAGTCTGAACTGGTAGACTCACTCCCCTGCTTTTTTGGAATACTGATCTACTGGAGGTTGGTGATTTAACAGTACTTGTGGATTACAAACATTCTCTACGGACATACAATATTAACGGACAGATAAAGCAGAACATTAAGGATAAGTATAACAGTCCCTTTTGGATTACCAATTCCATTCTCTTATCCTGGTCTCATTGTTATTATCATCATTATTGTTATCATTTATTGCACAGTCAACCAGATGTTCAGATTGGGTTTTTGTCTACCTATCAAGTCCTTACCAAGGACCTGAGATAGGCAAATCTGGATGTTTGATGTGTTATAGATGTCACTGCAGGATGGAGGCTGTTCCAATTAAAGCTGCCTTCTTCAATTGACTGATGGTAAATTTGTCAATGCCTATGGTGTTCAAGTGGTGCTCCAGTTGTTTTGGGACTGCACCCAAGGCGCCTATTGCCTTTGCCATAGTCATTCTATTTCTATTTGTATGTGTTTGTATTTTGTTATCTTGTCCAGTTCTTTCTCTTTTATTCTGCTGTCTCCAGGCATTGCCACATCCACTATCCAGACTTTTTTGTCTTTCTTATCAAAAACTGTTAAGTCCAGGGTATTATGTGGCAGGTGCCTGTCTGTCTGTATTCTGAAGTCCCAGAGCAACTTAACTTTTTCATTCTCTATGACTTTTTCTATTTTATGGTCCCACCAGTTCTTGCTTACAGGCAAATTATATTTCTTGCAGATCGTCCAACACAACGTTGTTGCTACTTTGTCATGCCGCTGCTTGTAATCAGTTTGTGCAATCTTCTTGCCACAGCTTACCAGATGGTCCACTGTTTCTTCAGCTTCTTTGCATAGGCGACACTTACTGTCTGTTTCTGTCTTCTCAATTCTGGCTTTGTATACATTTGTCCTTAAGCCTTGGTCTTGTGCAGACAGAATTAATCCCTCGGTCTCTTTCTTTAACTTTCCTATTCTTAGCCATTGCCATTGTTATTATCTGCTTTCCCTGATATTTTGTTAATGTACTGGCCATGTAGTGCTTTGTTTTCCTGTGACTCTGTTCTGTTCTTCATTTAGTCTTTCTTGTACACCAGTTTGGTCTCTCTGGTAATCAGCAAGCTTTCCTGGCATATTAACTTCAGTGCATCTTCATTGTCCTTCAGATATTCTTCCAAAGCCCTTTTTTTCTTTTTCAACTATCTGATGTACTTGCAACATTCCACACGTACCTATTTGCCTTGGTAGGTAGAGTCTGTCAATGTTGCTGCAAGGATTATTATTATTTTTTATTATTATTATTATTATTATTATTATTATTATTATTATTATTATTATCATCATCATTTTTCTGGTCTTCCTATCCATTGCTCTTAATTCTGTTTGACTCCAGTTCACTATTCCACCTGTGTATCTAATGACTGGTATTGCCCAGGTGTTGATTGCCTTGATGGTATTTCCTCATTGAGTTTGGACTTTAAGATCTTTTTCACTCTCTTGATGTATTCACCTCTAATTTTTTTCTTGACTTTAGCGTGCTTGATGTTGTCAGCTTGACATATACCCAGGTAATCTACTTGCCTTCCACAAAGCCGTTAAGACCTGGCTTTGTCGGAGGGCATGGCACTGAGATCTTGTTCTTCCCCCGTGTATGTCTGAATTGATATGAATGAGTTTTTGTTTTTACACTGTATAGGAATTGTTTTTATCTTATTGTACACCGCCTCGAGTTCCCCGTTGGGAGAAGTGAGGCAGGATAAAAATTTAATAAATAATAATAATAATTTGTAGTAATCATCTTCATCCAGACTCTTAATGTTATTTTCATGGGGTATCTTGATTCCTTCAGTTTGCACTATTTTTCCTTGTTTGATAGTGAGTGTGGCACATTTGTCCAATCCAAACTCCACTGCGATATCTTGGCTATATATACATACAATGTTGAGCAGTGATTCTATTTCAGATAGTGTTTTTCCATACAGCTTCAGATCATCCATTTAAAGGAAGTGGGATGGTCTGGCAGATGTTTTTGATATTGTGCATTTCTAGATGCTCAGTTATTCTTTGTTTCAGTTCTTTTACTTCTTTCATTACAGGGTTTTGTTCTTCCTGTGGCAGAGGAGTGGGAGCCTGATTTCTAAATGAAAACAATTATATATCTTTGTTGGATTCTTCTACTATCAACTTTCCCTGGTTTGCCTCTACGTTCTTCTGGCAAAACTTTGATTTCTTTGCCCTGGATGAACCTTTGCAGTTCTTCCAATTCTGCTTCTGTGAATACTTTATTTCATATTATAAATCAACGTTGATCTGCTCTGTTCTATTATTTCTGATTCTGGATGTTGTTCTTTCCAGAACTGGTGCATTCTTTTCAAATATCCTCTTCTTGTTGGGCTTACTCTGTAATAATAGATCATTATTTCTTTGTTTTAAATCATTGTATATTTGGGATGAGTAAACACCTTTTCTTCCAGTAGATCTGCAGCTGCTGACCCTGGTTGCTCAGCCAACAGTCCTGAGTCCTGTAGCCCATTGTTCACCAGATATCCAGGGACTCCAACATCTAGTGTGGGTGACATCCAAGCCAGTATGGCTTTCTGAAATTTACATCTCACCGTATTTTTTATGGGAGAGGCACTCTTTGTCTGACTCCTCTGATGAGACCTGTCCAGTATGGTTGAACCTCTGGCATAGCTCTCATCTTCCTCAAAAAGCACACAAGCCCCACAACACATCAAGGTAGTGCCTCACTGGGGATGATGATGATGATGATGATTATTATTATTATTATTATTATTATTATCTTTCTTCTAATTGCATATAGGGCATTGTGGAATACAAAAGAATGGACTAAAAGGAGGACGGAAGTGGGTTTTGCTTTCTAATACCTATTGGTTAAGTGAGATCTGGGATGCTGGAGAGGTATATATGTGTCAAAGATGATTGGAAGTGTTGGATATTGAAAAAACTGACAAAATTGCTGACTATGACAAGCACTTCAAACTTAACTAAGATAGAATTAGGAGGAAAACTTCCTCCACACCATCATCGGCTACCTCAAGCCCGCCCAATCAGAGGTCAATAGAAGACATGGTACAATTGGAGAGATCAAACCCATTTAAGGAATTGCAATCAACGCAAAAGAGTATGACAAAAAACATGACAAAATGAAGAGGGAAATAGAAGTGAGAAGTGATACAAGAGAATTAAAAGACAAGATACAAAAGATGGATGAAAAGTTTGAAAATTTCCAGCAATTGATTGCAAAAAGCAAACAGAAAATACAGGAATAGAAGAGAGGATAGAGAAAGAAAAAAAAGGTGTAGATGAAATAAATGATAGACTGATCCAGGCAAACCAAGAGTCAGAAACCACAGTAATATTCCTAGAGACAGAAAAAGCAGCACATTGTTTGAGATTCCAGAATATGGAAGAGGAGAAAGGGGAAGATTTACCAGACATTATGGCAGAGTTATTTGCAAAGGCATTAGGGACAGAGAAAGAAGAGATGCTGATAGAAATTGACGAAACATAGAATTCACACGAATTACGCAAGAAGGCACAAATTACTAAAGGAAGTGTATGTAAGATTAGTGAAGAAAATGAGGGATGAGGTGCTTAACAAGGCAAGAGATGAGCCAATACACTATAAAGAGAAACAACTGGTAGTTTTGAAACAGGTCCCAAGAAGAGTGAGAGAGCTGCAGAAGCAGTACCTATTTTTAACTACATTGTTGACTAGGTATAACGTTAACTTTAGGTGGTGACCACGGAAGGAATATTGGTCACATGGCATGAAAAAAGATATAGACTGGATCACTGGATAAAGTGATGGAGTTCCATAACCAGTATTTTGGTACCAAAGAGGAACTGGAGGAGAGGGA
The DNA here is from genome assembly GCA_009733165.1 of Naja naja. Taxonomy (NCBI): domain Eukaryota; kingdom Metazoa; phylum Chordata; class Lepidosauria; order Squamata; family Elapidae; genus Naja; species Naja naja. Next base: position 120,057,687 of record CM019150.1, on the reverse strand, counting down.
AGCATTAGAAGATAGAAATAAAGGAATGCCTGCCATAGAAGAAAAGGAACTGCAGCAAAAGGAAAGAGAAAAAGACTGAATAGAGAACAACGGAACAAGACCCAAAGAACTGAGAGAAATAAGAGCAACCAGGAGTATAAGACCTAGATATAGATAGAGCAATGCAAGAAGAACTTAAGATACTATCACTAAATATAAATGAATTGAACTCACCCATGAAAAAGAAGAAAACCACCAACAAATTACAAGGATTGAGTCTAGACATAATATCACTACAAGAAGTCCCTATAAAAGAAAAACACAAACAACTACTGGAGTACCACAAATTGGGGAAACTATCTGTGTTGTTATCACAACAAAAGAAGAGAGGAGTGGTGTTGTACATCAAAGAAACAATTCAAGCTAATCAAATATATAAAGATGAAGAGGGAAGGATTTTAATTGTGGAAGCAATATTAAATCAAAAACGGGTGCTCCTAGTTGCAATCTATGCACCAAATAGTAGACAACAACAGTTCTATAAAAATTACATAATACTATATGTGATATGGAGTGTGATAATATTTGTCTTTTAGGGGATTCAATGCGATAACAGACATAAAACTGGACTATAAAAGCAATAGAATAAGGAAAGGAGTAAGAAGGATTCTACCTAGAAACGCCTTTAAAATGGTGGAAGAGTTAAATATGCAAGATGTATGGAGAAAGAGGAACCCGAAGGAAAACCCATACCCATTTTATTCTAACAAACACAGATCCTGGTCTACAATAGATATGATATGGATGTCAATGGAATTGAACACAAATGTATATGGGGCAGTAATAGATACAAATTTATGGGCAGATCATAATCTAATGAGAATTAGCTGGAAAGGACGAAAGAAAAGTATAAGATGGACTCTGAACTGATCAATACTAAAAGATAGAATTTAAGCAGATGTTGGAAAAACAAATGGGATTCTTCTTTAAAGAAAACAGGAAAGAAGATACTTTGTTACAAAACCTATGGGATACAGCGAAAGCATATATGAGAGGAGTTGCCATAACATTTACAGCAAAGAAAAATAAAAGGAAGAAGCAACAACAAAGAACCTTAGAAGAAGAATATAAAAGACTTAAAGCAGACCTACAAAAGGAACCACAAAAAATAACCTAAAACAGCAAATGGACCTAACTAAACATAAATTGAATATTCTTGAAAAAGAACTGGTGCAACATATAAAAAGAATGAAACAATTTTTTTTGAGAATGCAAATAAACCATGAAGATGGCTAGCTTATAAATTGAAAAAGGAGAAACAGAAAAAATAGGAAAGTAAATTCCAAGATGAAGATGGAACTCTACGTTATCAAATTGAGGGAAAAAAAGAATATTATACAAGACTTTTTTATAGGGAACTATATGATAATGAGAAATATCCAGAGGAGAAAATACTACAATATCTAGGAAAAGCTAATCTACCTAAAGTGCCAGAAACAATGAAATCTATGCTGAACAAGAAAATAATGACAGAACTAGCAGAGGCGATTAAAAAACAAAAAAACACCAGGCCCAGATGGGCTACTGGCAGAAATATACAAAGAGCCACAAGGTATCTTGGCCCAATCATTATTAGAGGTATACAATGCAGTTTTATCTGAAGCAAAGATACCACCATCATGGGTGGAAGCTAACATCACCTTGATACCAAAAGAGGATTCAGATCTAACGCAAATGAAGAACTATAGACCTATATCCCTTTTTTTTAAAAAAAAAATTACATTTATATGCTGCCCTTCTCCGAAGACTCAGGGCGGCTTACAATTTTTGGAGCGCAACCCAATGCACTCAGCAATTGAATACTGATTATAAAATATTATTGAATACCGATTATAAAATATTTGCCTCAATAGTAGCAGCAAGACTGAAGAGATTCTTGAAGGAGATCATATCCCCTGATCAAAATGGTTTTCTACCTAAAAGGCAGATAAGAAATAATATGAGAGTAATATTAGATACATTGAAATACTACAAAGCACCTAATGAAAAGCAATTGGCATTGTTGTTCCTAGATGCTCAAAAGGTGTTCAATAATGTGAACTGGCAATTCATGCTACACCAACTAAGATATATGGACTTTGGAGATACATTTATAAATATGTTCAAGGCAATATATACAAATCAGAAAGCTAAAGTGATCATGAATGGTGAGGTAACTGAAAAATTTTCAATAAGAAAAGGTACAAGGCAAGGCAGTCCATTATCTCCATTGTTATTTATTGTAACACTTGAACTACTAACTAGAAATATCAGGCAAGATGAGCAATCAAAGGAATGGAAATCAAAAGAGAAAAGTATAAACTACAAGCATTTGCAGACAATCTAGCTTTCATCTTAAGAGGAGCCATTAGAATCAGGCCCAAGACTCATAGAGAAATTAGAGGAGTACGGAGAGGTGGTGGGATTGAAGATAAATAAGGAAAAAACCAAAATGATAGTTAAAAACTTCACAGAGGGATGAATTGATAAACGAAATGGGTATCCAGATAGTGAAAAAAGTGAAATACTTAGGAATCTACCTAGCAGCAAGATGTACAACAATTAAGAAAGACAACTATACAAAATTAATGTTGGATTTGGAGAGATGGAAAAGCTGGAACTTTGTATGATGGGTAGTATAGCTATAATAAAGATGAATATATTGCCGAAGATGCTTTTCTTATTCCAAACAATACCAATAAAATTAGAGAAACAATATTTTGATGAGTTGAAAAAAATAGTGTCAAAATGTATTTGGCAAGGGAAAAAACTGAGAGTAAAAGTGAAATTACTGCAAGAGTCAAAAGGGAATGGAGGCTTTGGACTACCTGACTGGGAATTGTATCACCAAGCAGCTGCACTAACATGGATGAAAGAGTGGATAACTTTGAGGCATAGAAGACATAGAGACATAGTATTGGAGGGTCACGGCCATCAACTAGGGTGACATGTGTTTCTCTGCTACAGAGAAATGCAGCACATTGATTCTTCTAAAGGTATCATGTAAGGAATGCATTGTTATCAGTGTGGGATAAAATTAAGCAGCAAAACTACATGAAAATACCAGTCTGGCTCTCCACTCTAGAAGCACTGATACATCCAAATGCTATAAATATGGGGGGGATTCTTATAAAGATATATTAAATGAGAATGGTGAACTGAAAACTAGATTAGAATTAGGAAATCAAGGGGTGGAACTAGAGTAGTGGATGTATCTGCAGATACAAACGTGTTATGTGAAAGATGTGAAAACATGGGTTTTTTATAGAGAACCAACAACATTGGATAAGATATTAGTGGGGACAGATGACAAATTGATAAAGATGTTATACAATTACTTATTAAATTATAAAATCCCCCAACTATGTGGCAATGGCCCTGCCTGGGCTGCTCGATGCCCTCTCAGGAGTGGCAGTGGAGTTCCCGAGCCTTTTGGTTTTGGGTGACTTCAACCTGCCTTCTCAGGGGGGGGCATCGGGATTGGCCCAGGAGTTCATGGCCTCCATGGTGGCTATGGGCCTGACCCAACTAATACAGGCCCCCACACATGAGGTGGGCAACACACTCGACCTTGTTTTTGTCTCGAAACGATGGCATAGTGATCTGGGGGTGGGCACCATGAATGTCCAACCCATAGCATGGTCAGACCACTATCTCCTGTGGCTGGTCTTCCAACAAGCAGCCCCACACCATTGGGATGAGGAGCCACTGCGATGGTTCTGCCCCAGACGTCTGATGGACACTGAAAGGTTCCAGACGCAACTGGGGTCTTTGCCTGCCTCCCTTATCCACAGCTCGGCCGAGGTACTGGTGGCTGCCTGGCAACAGGCTGCTGCTGAAGCCCTCGACCGAGTTGTCCCCTTGCGTCCCCTCACTTACTGCAGATCCCGGATGGCTCCTTGGTTCACTGAGGAGCTCAGGGAGATGAAGCGGCGTAGGAGGGGTTTAGAGAGCAGGTAGAGGTCGACCCGCTCTGAATCCGACTGAGCCCAGTTAAGAGCCTATATTAGGAGTTATTTGGTAGCTGTGGAGACGGCGAAGAGGTCATACCTCTCCACTCTAATAGCATCTGCAGATGACTGCCCAGCTGCCCTGTTTAGGGTCACCCGCTCCCTCTTACATCGGGGGGCGGGGTTGGACCCTTTGCAGGATAGGACTGAGGAATTTGGACAATATCTGTCGGATAAGATTGCTTGGATCCGGGAGGGGCTGAGCTCTAATTGGCAGTGGTCTGAGGAGGGAGGTACAGGGAGTCTGGCCGATGTCATCTGGGCTAAGTTTGATCCTGTTTCTGAGGATGAAGTGGACAGGATTATGCGACGACTGAGTTCCACCACGTTTATTGGACCTGTGTCCTTCCTGGACGGTATATGCCTCCAGGGAGGTCATGTGCGGCTGGCTCCAGGCAGTGGTCAACGCTTCGTTGAGGGAGGGTTCTTTCCCCGTCGCCTTGAAAGAGGCGGTGGTGAAACCCCTCCTGAAGAAGCCTACTCTGGACCCAGCCGTTTTAAACAACTTTCGTCCAGTCTCCAATCTTCACCTCTTGGCGAAGGTTGTTGAGAGCATGGTGGCTCAGCAGTTTCCGCTCTTCCTGGAGGAAACGGACTATCTAGATCAGTGGTTCTTAACCTGGGCAATATCGCCCCCCAAGGGGCGATTTTGTTTTTCAGGGGGGCGATGGAACAAAAGGCGGCGGGGGGTGAAGGAACGGAAGGGGGGCGATATGGGGGAGATGGAGCGAGATATATTGGGAGAAAGAGAGAGAGAGATCTATATTGGTAGATAGGTAGGTAGGTAGGTAGACAAAAAGACAGACAGGTAGGTAGATAGGCAGGAAGGCAGGCAGACAGACAGACCTTTTGGATGGATGGATGGACAGATGGATGGGCAGACAGAAAGAATGCGAGAGCGGCAGCACTTTGGGAAAGAGGTGGCAGCAGCTTTTCCCAACATGCTGCCGCATTCAAGGTGCCGGTTCAGGTGCTGTACAACAGTCAATGGGGTGAGCCTGCAGGGCCGGTGCCTTGAATGCCCCCCTGCCACCTCTTAGTGTCCCCAAGCGGGCCAGCAGAGGGGTGCTAAGAGGCGACAGGGGGCGTTCGAGGTGCCGGCCGGCCCTGTAGGTTCACCCATTGACTAGCACTGCTCTGGAGCCGGTGCCTCCAATGCGGAAGCAGTGGCACATTACTTACCACCACAGCCACGTTCGATGTGCTGCCCCCCTGCTGCCTCTTAGCACCCTTCTGCTGGCCCCCTTGGGGATGCTAAGAGGTGGCAGGGGGGAGGTTATGTTGGGGGAGGGGGCGATGACAACTTCCTCAATGACTCAAGTGGGTGATTCTTTCAAAAAGGTTAAGAACCATTGATCTAGATCCCTATCAATCGGGCTTCCGGCCTGGGTTCAGCACAGAGACGGCATTGGTCACACTGGTGGATGATCTCTGGAGGGCGGGACAGGGGATTTTCCTCTGTCCTGGTCCTATTAGATCTCTCAGCGGCCTTCGATACCATTGACCATGGTATCCTATTGTGGCGCCTCAGGGGGGTTGGGGTGGGAGGCACTGTTCTGCAGTGGTTCTCCTACCTTTCGGGGCGTTCGCAATCAGTGTTGGCAGGGGGGCAGAGGTCAACCCCGAGGGCACTCACTTGTGGGGTCCCTCGGGGTCGGTCCTCTCACCCCTCTTGTTTAACATCTATATGAAGCCGCTGGGCAAGATCATCTGTGGCTTTGGGATGAGGTATCATCAGTACGCTGATGATACCCAGTTGTATATCTCCACCCCAAGCCAAATCAGTGATACCCTCTCTGTGATGTCCCATTGTCTGGATGCGGTACAGATCTGTATGTGCAGGAACGGGCTACAGCTCAACCCGGCCAAGACTGAGTGGTTGTGCGTACAGGCATCTCTGACCAGTCAACAGATTCCACCTTTGGTCATAGGGGGAGAGGTGTTGCCCCCTGTGGACAGGGCCCGGAACCTGGGAGTCCTCCTGGACTCACGGCTCAGTTTGGAGGAGCAGGTGGAGGCCGTGGCCAGGGGGGCTTTTGCCCAGGTCCGACTGGTTCGCCAGTTACGCCCATATCTGGACCAAGATGCCCTTCGCACGATCACTCATGCACTTGTCACGTCCTGCCTCGACTACTGCAATGCTCTCTACTTAGGACTGCCCTTGCATACCATCCGGAGGTTTCAGCTGGTGCAGAATGTGGCTGCGCGGGTTGTGATGGAAGTTTCCTGGTACTCCCATGTTACACCCCTCCTGCGCAAGCTGCATTGGTTGCCGGTTGCCCTCCGGGTGAGATTCAAGGTGTTGGCATTAACATTCAAAGTCCTTCATGACGTGGGTCCGGGGTACTTGCAGGAGCATCTCCTGCCAATATCGAATACCGATCGCCCTGTGCGCGCGCACAGATGGGGACTCCTTGGGGTGCCATCTGCGAGACAGTGTCGGCTGGTGGTGCCTCGGGGAAGGGCCTACTCTGTTGCAGCTCCCGCCTTGTGGAACCAACTACCTTTAGAGCTCCGTTTGGCTCCTGATCTCCGCTCTTTCCGCCACGATTTGAAAACCTGGCTGTTTGAACAGGCTGGGCTGGACTGACCTCTTGGGGGGGGGGTTAAATTAATTTTAAATTAATTTTAGTGAGTGGGCTTGCTTAGTTTAATTCTTTTTTTAAATATTTATTGTTGTATTTTAATTGTGAGCTGCCCCGAGTCCTTTCGGAGAGGGGGTGGCATACAAGTCCAATTATAAATTAATTAATTAATTAAAAATGGCTTCTTCTTCTTTGTCCCGCCTCCAGTGCTTCCTGTTGTTTTCTATATTTCAGGATTTCAATTTCTATCAATTGTGCCTCTTCTTTATAGTTTTTAATTAGCATTTTTAGTTCTTCAAAAGATGATGACATTTTGAAAGATTCTCTTTTTTTAAAGCAAGCCCCAGTTGGCTTTAATCCGCTTCACTAGGATCCTCTGTCCAAAATTCCAGGAATCCTCCAAAAATCCAAGGCTATTTCTTGCTTCTTTTCTCACTTTCGCTTTTCCTTGGCTTTACAGGCTTGCAACAAAGTTTCAGTTACAATGTATTCTTTTCAAATCTTGTTACAATTCCACTCTCAGTGCTATTTAAATCCAGGTGGTATCCTCCATTTCCAGACTCCACCCTACTTTCACTTTTCTTCTTCCTCTATTTGCTTTCTTTCTCTTTATAAAGAAAATTCTTTAGAGTTATTCAAAAATCTTTATCACTTGACACTTTATTTTCAGCTGAGAACAGCCTATTAATGTCCAAGTGAATTAATGTCCATTTCTTGTGCCAATCTTTTCTTAATATTCCAAACCGTTTAAAACTGCCAATATTAGAGAAGAAAAAAAAAACCAATCCTTTTTTTTCACTTTCCTTCGCCACTTTAAAAGTTTTTTTAAAAGTAGTATTGTTTTTTACTGTTCAAATTCCAGGTACCTTAGATAGATGTTTTCAGTGTCAAGCCCGGTCTGTCACACTTTCTCCTTCAAACTACCTCCTGCATGATCTTATCCGTTCGAGTTCTTTGAGGTGGCCATTTCTGACCACCGCTGCAACTGCCTTCGGGAAAGGGAAAAAGACCTGCTGGGGGGGAGAGATGCGGCTCTCCTCGACCCTGTTGGCAGCTTCCCATCTCTCCATCACCTCTACAGGGTGGCTTAACCCCGAAACCAGCCGGTTCAGGGTGCTCCAGCGATGAGCACAGATCGAAACAGCGCACAGTCGCGGTTTTCGGTCCGTTGCAAAGAGGCTCAAACCGGATGTCCTCAGTCTAGGCTGTTCTTGTGGAATTCATAGTTAGATAATAGGTTTGCTGCTAGGAGTTTTTTGAGTACCTGGCGCACCAATTTGATGTGCTCCTCCAGGGTTTCAGTGAAGATGAAAATGTCAATTAAATATACAAGGACTTTTTGTTTGTTCCTTTTAGCTATTAAAATATTAACCAGTTTTATTTGCAAATGATTTATAACTGTCAAAATCATTCTTGTATCCTATCAATTTTAAATCCATATCCAGAACAGTCTGCTTCTTAATTATATCTTGTCTACTTTTTAAAATTCATTTTTATTATAACAGACAATCTTACATAAAAACTGTTGTTACCATTGTTACCAAATGTTCTTGAATTCTCAAGTGTTTAAATAATTTTCTCCATACTAATTAATGGGTCTTCTTCAATTATAATGTTTAGTTCTTTCTGGTTCCCTCTAGTAACTAGTCTCTTATCATGTTTTCCTCTAATCCACAACATTTTCCCAGGGAAAGATTTCTTATGCTTAAATTCAAAACCTTCATGTCTTTTAATAGGATTTTAAACAAGCCACGGGAAATATTCTTATAATTATTTCATAATTTTATTTCCAGTCAATCTGGCTTCTTAGTCGATTTTAAAAATTTCCAAAATCAACATTCTAATAATCTTTTGCTGCTTAGTTTCAAATAGAAAATCTTTTCTTTAAGTTCTTAAAGTTCCACAAAACTTCTTTCACCGAGTATTGAAGAAAATCACCCAGTGCAATAAAACCTGTCTCTCTGAAGATTCTTAATATCCAAAAAGCAATTTAAAGCCATATCTAATGAAACCAATTTAAAAGGAAATGGGCAAACTTGATGTCCTTTTTAAAAGCTACAAACCACAACAAAGCAAACTCTCCTGGCTCCCAAAATTTACATCCCACTGAAGTCCACTGTTTACAATTCCATCATGGAGAGCAGCCATATGAAAATGATCCCAAGACTCTCCTTCATCTAGAGCAGGGGTCCCCAACTCCTGAGCCGCTGCCCACTACCACCAGCTCATCACTTGCTGGAACTGGGTATGTCTAGTCTGATGGAAAGAAGGACTAGGGGTGACATGATAGCATTCTTCCAATATTTCAGGGGCTGCCACAAAGAAGAGGGAGTCAAGCTATTTCCAAAGCACCTGAGGATTGGACAAGAACCAATAGGTGGAAACTTATCAAGTAAAGAAGCAATCTAGAACTAAGGAAAAATTTCCTGACAGTTAGAACAATTAATCAGTGGAACAACTTGCCTCCAGAAGTTGTGAATGCTCCAACACTGTTTTTAAGAAGAGATTGGATAACCATTTGTCTGAAGTGGTGTAGGGTTTCCTGCCTAAGCAGGAAGTTGGACTAGAAGACCTCCTAGGTCCCTTCCAACTCTGTTATTCTATTCTATCTATAATAAAACAATGGTGGTACCTTCCAGCTTTATAAAATAAAATATTGCATTTCACCAATATATGATTTTTGCAGAAATTTGTAAGAAGATTATACATTACACCAGCAAAGGTGTGAAAGATACATCAATTCCTTAAGTTTATGATATGAAATCAATTGTTGTATTCTGCAGAATGAGTTTTGTTCATTTCATTGTGTGAAAATAAATTACAAAAATGTAATTGATCTTTTTTACTTTAATAATTTAAGTATTGTGTAAAATAAAGTGACATGTCTTGAACCACTAAAAAGTCTCTGCAAGTGGAAAACCCATTCATGCCCAAAGAGTAAGATCAATAACCAAGCTAGAATCTGATGGCTTGGTTTGATATGTCAAAAATAATAAATGAACCAAAATCATGGAAAACAAAGATATGATTATTATCAATGCTTGGCATAAATTAAACTTTGTTTATATAGCTATGTTATGGATATTCCTGATTTTAATATGTGATGAGAATGAAATAACTCCCTAACATTCATCCAAGATGTAGTACAGACTGTAGCACATGTAGCTTGCTCATATTAGAACTATTTCAGTATGGGCTTGGTAAGTATTTTATTTATATATTTCAATTTGGTAGGCTGGAGGACTCTATCCTGTTTCATATTAAAATTATTTTTAATATGCATATAATTATAGGCATTTGTCTGCCCTTTTAAATGTTATGATACTTTACCAATAGGCTTATCCATATGAAAACTATTTTGTGCATTCCCATATCCATAGACTTTATTAATTGCATCCATAATATTCACATAAAATTCTATAATTGCCCTCAGACATAAGAAGTTTTGAAATAATCAAATTTAGAAATAAAACATAAATTTCTATAAATTACAGTTGTTTTTAATTGTGTTTCTCTATGATTTTAAGTATTAAGCTAACAAAAATTGATAAAATGTGTTTATCAGATCTGTAGGCATCAGGTTTGGGACTGATTTTATTATACCAGTGCCTTAAAATTTGAACTATATATAACTCATTTTTTATGCAAGTTATCAACAATGATCAAAACTCACCAGATATTGTATTACTTATTTTGACAAAGATCTTCTCAAAATCTGCAAAGTCACTCCAGGAGGATTGGAACATATGCATGAAACGATTGACATAGAGATTTTCCATTCTAAAACCCCAAAAACAACATACTGCATGGTTATAGTTGTAACATGACTTTCTTCCATGTCTCACACAATTTTTAATTGTTTAAAATATCATTTTGCTTCAGCTTGTAATTTTTGGAAATGAGAATCTGGTTATGAATCAGAATGTACAGTAGAGCTGTTTTTATACCACACTCAGATGTACAAAAATCCTTGCATATGATTCTATGCTGCTGCTAGTCATGGGTTGATAATTGAAGGGATGAATGTTATATGATTCTAAAGATAATTCCTATCTTTTTCTGGAATTCAGTGTTTTACAAATGTTTTATGACCAAAACTAGCCCTGTTTCATCACTTCCTGTTTTTCCGAAATACCAGAAGTGATGAAACAGGGATAGTTTTCAGCCTGCAAAGCCTGCAGAAGCCTTCCTTAAGCCTTTGGGAGGCCGAAAAAGGCCTCAAACCCGCCGAAAATCAGCTTTGAGGTGTAGTGCAGGTAAGGTGGCGGTGGGTGGGTGGGTATTGCACGCGCATGCATAGGGAGGGTGGGGGAGCACGCATTGCCTTCTTGGTGCTGGCACGTGAGCGCGAATGCAAGCACACGCACAATTTTTTGCACAGGAGCCCCAAAAGGTTAGCCACCACTGTCCTAGGCTGACTCATCAATAAAATATAATCTTCTGATACTCAGTTTACTAACTATTCTAGTAGTAGAGATATAAAGAAAAATGTGTTGTTATTTTCCTGCCCGTTTTGGAAAGGAAGCCAGTTTTCCAAAAGGTACAGGAAAATTTTTTGCAAGCAACAATTTCTATAGTTTTCACAAATGCTACCAGCAAAAAAGGGTATGAATGAATCCTCTCCAATTTGTAAGGATCATCTTGCATTAATGCCTCATCCTACCTGAAATGTTCTAGAGATTATCCTCACGAGTATGATTTTTGCTTGCAAATTTCATCTAATTTTGTCAATTGTTAGAATGTAAAAGCTTAAAAATCTAAATAAATCAGGCAACCTTTGACTCTAAGTTTCTGTTTAAACTAAAATTTTCATGCTGATGTTAAGAGACATTTGTGATTTCTAGTGTAAGTCAACAGGAATCATGAATTTTACTTTAGGTCTGGAACTTCAGAACAGTGCAATGACTCAGCACTTAAGATGCTGGGCTTGTTGGCTGGAAAGCCAATAGCTGGGATTTGAAACCAGAGTGTTGTGTGAAGGAGTAAGCTACGGTCTTGGCCTAGATCCTGCCCACTTAGCAGTTGAAAAGCATGCAAATGCGAGTAGATAAATAGGTACCACTTTGATAGGGAGGAAATAGCGCTCTATAATGCCATGCTGGCCATATGATTGCGGAAATATCTTTGGACAGCACTGCCTCAATGGCCCTTGAAACTGAGATAAGTGCTGCCCTCTATAGTCAGTTATGACTAGCAGAGTAAAATCTGCAGAGTCTCCTTTCCTTTTCTGGAACTAAACTAAACAAGTAGCCTCGGATTTAAATCAAGGATAGGAGCATCCTAGACTTGGGTATAAGGTGGGCAGCTATATAAATGTTTTAAATTAATTAAGTAAAAAATATTCCCCCAACAAGAATTGCATTCCATTTTGGTACTATCTCACGGGCAGCAACATGTTGGGTAGAGCTGAAGCAAAGAATAATTAAGGTCAGAAACAGAAGTATCATAGAATCATAGGACTGGAAGTGAACTTAGAGGTGTTCTAGTCCAACCCCTTGCCCAAGGAAGGAGTCCTTATGCCATCCTGGACAATGGTTGTCTAATCTTTTCTTCAATGATGGAACACCCAGAATTTCAGGAGGCAAGCTATTTTACTGGTTTATTGTTTTCACTATCAGAAAATTCCTTCTTAGTTCCAGCTTTGATCTTCCTCTGATGATTTTCCACCCATTGCTTCTTGTCCTTCCCTCAGTTGTATCATTTAGCCTTCAGATACCTTATCGTTGTTGCTCTTCTCTGCACTCTTTCTAGGGCTTCAGCATCTTTTTCGTATTGTGGTGGATGCAATATTCCTAGTATGGCCTTAGTAGTATATGCTATCACTTCTCATGATCTTGATGTTGTATGTTAATGCAGCATAGAACTCCATAATTTCCTTGTTTCCCACTTGTTTGCCCTGTGTGCCCTGTATGCTCTCTATGATTTGCCTGATGATGTACCTGCTGTGTTGATTTACCTGATTATGCTCCTGTTTGCCTCTCTTATTTACTGTAAATATATTTATATAAAATCACAAGTTCTTGTCAGGGTCTCTGACTCCATTTGGACACTGGTTGTGCAATTCCCTGACATTACCTTTCTGTTGTTTCAATTTCTGAGGGAGGCACCCGCCCTGTAAGATTAGTTCCTTACAGAGCCAGTCTCATGACAAACTCCTCCGATTTTGCAACATTCTAGCATAGGGGTATCAAGGCCTGCGGGCTGATCCGGCCCATGGGATGCTTAAATCTGGCCCATGGGGCTGGCCTGGAAATATCAAAGGGCTAGCCACAGTGCCTCTGCCAGCTAAAATGGGCTATGAAAACGTACCCTGTTTTCAGCCTCTGCTGCCTCTTGCAGTACTCTACCAGCTGAAAATGGATCACGCGGAGACCCCGCAAGGACCCCAAGGCTCGTTTTTGGCTAGCAGAATGCTGCTGGAGTCTGGGGATGCTGAAAACGGGGTACACGGAGGCCCCTGCACAGCCCATTTTTGGCTGACAGAGTGTTATTGAAGGCCAGCAAAGCTGAAAAAGGGCCATGCAGGAGCCTCACAGAGCTTCTGCACTGCCCATTTTCAGCCAGGAGAGTGTTACAGGAGGCCAGGGAGGCCAAAAATGAGGCACCGGCGGGGGGAGGTGGCGCATGCAGCCTCCTACACATTGTTTTGGCCAGCGGGGTACTGCAGGAGGCATCTGTCCCATCTCCCCCGGTCCCCTCCCCGCTGGCCCGCGGAGAACTACAATGCTGATCTGGCCCTTGAAGAAATCCAGTTTGATACCCTTGTTCTAGCAATACTGTAGAGTTTTTTTTAAAGGAGCTTCCATTTTTTTAGGAGGCTCCAAAACAGGAGCCTCCATAAAAAATGGAGACCCCCTTTAAAAAAACTTTACAGCATCTGAGAATAGAACCTGTTGCAAAATCAGAGGAGTTTGTCATGATGCTGGCTCTGTTAGGAACTGATCCTACAGGGCTGGGTGCCTCTCTCAAAAACTGAAACAGCAGAAAGTAAAGAGAGAGCTTAGTGGAGACCTGATAGCAGATTTCCAACACCTGAAGGATTTTACAGGAAAAAGGAGATGGATCTATATGGGGCTGCCTTTGCAGACCACTCGGAGGCTTCAACTGGTGCAGAATGCGGCCGCGCGGGTTGTGATGGGATTATCCCGATACTCCCATATTACACCCCTCCTGCACGAACTGCATTGGTTGCCATTGCCCTCGGGTGATTCAAGGTGTTCATGATTACATACAAAGCCCGACATGGCTTGGGTCCAGGGTACTTGCGAGAGTGTCTCTTGCCAACATCGGCTTCCCATTGCCCTGTGCACTCTTATAGGCAGCGCCTCCTTGGGGTGCCGTCAGCTAGACAGTGTCAGCTGGCAACCTCCAGGGGTAGGGCCTTCTCTGTGGGAGCGCCCACCCTGTGGAATCAATTGCCCTTGGGGCTGTGGTTGGCCCCTGACCTCCGTTCCTTCCATCGTGACCTGAAGATGTGGTTTTTTCAGCAGGCCGGCCTGGACTGAGGTGGGGTGGGTTTTTAAATTCATTTTTATATCTAGTTTTATCTGTTTTAGATTTTGTTTGGCTTGGGTTTAATTCAATTTTTAGTAATTTTAAATTTTGCATTGTATAATTTTTATGATGTGAGCCACCCTGAGTCCTCTGGGAAATAGGGCGGCATACAAGTCCAAACATTAAATTAAATTAAATTTACTCTTCATAGCATCTGATGGCAAAACAAGAAGCTATGGGTGGAATCTTGTCAGAAAGAGATCCAACCTGGAAATAAGGAGGACTTTCCTGACAATGACAACAATTACTCAATGGAACAGCTTGTTGTCCAGAGTTGTGGGTGTTCCACAGCTGGACATTTTCAAGAAAAGATAGGAGAATCATTTGTCCAGGATGGTATCAGAACCCCGCCTTGGGTAGGGGGTTGGAGTAGAGGATCTCTGAGGTCCCTTCCAGCGTTATGATTCTATGATTCAATACCAAACTATGGTCTCAACCAAATATGAGAGTCATTACTATACTCACGCTTTGGTGTAATTCAAGATAAAGTCGACTCCCTTTTCACTGTCAAATTGGATGTTGCGAGGCAATTCCTTATGATATTTGGCATCTATGTTCAAAGGAAAACCTGGATGCCATTCTGCCCATCTAGATAAAAATAAGAATTATTGAACAAAACTCTTTGAGTGATTTTCAGGACTAAAACAATTAAATATTTAAAAATATTAATATTTCAGAACAAGGAAACAAATGGTTATCAGTTCTTTGTTTATATAAATTGTTTTAAAATCCAACTGGGAGAACTCTGGGGAGGAAAAATTTGGAAATGACTGGCAACTGAGATGGATATAGATAACTATAGAAGAATGGCTATCGGATTTCTTGGAATACATGTCGAATATATTTTGTATTGCAACAACTACAGGACTCAGGGGTTCTTGGTGCTCTCTGGTTTTTTGCAGATGTTTCATTACCCTAAACTAGGTAACATCATCAGTGCAACTAAGGAGTGCTGTTTGCTGTCATTTTATATTCTGTGACTTGCCTGTCTACGTGGGTGGTGGTGGTCTTTGAGATTCTTTGGTTGAGCGGTTTACAAATGGCTCTTTGGAAGTTTCTTGATTGGGGAATTGTTTACTTGATTGTTATCCATTAAGACTTAGATTAACCTTGGAGTTAATCTAAGCTGATATGGGTGCTGATTACTGATGAAGAGTGCTGGAGTCTTTTTGGTTTTTTTTAGCTGGCTGATTGTCTCTTTTGCATATATAGAAGTTGTAAATGTCTATGTGTCTATTGATAGAAGATTTAACAGATTAACAGAATTGGAAGGATCTTGTAGGTCATCCAGTCCAACCCCCTCTCCAAGCAGGAGACCCTACACCATTTCTGACAGATCAGTCCAGTCTCTTCTTGAAGGCTTCCAGTGAAGCTCCCACAACTTCGAGGCAAGCTGTTCCATTGGTTGATTATTCTGTCAGAAAGTTTATTCTTATTTTTAGGTTTAATCTCTCCATGATCAGTTTCCACCCATTATCCCATCCTTGTCTGACCTTTGGGTGCCTTATAAAATTGACCCCTTCCTCTCTGTGGCAGCCTCTCAAATATTGGAATACTGTTATCATGTCTCCCTGGTCCTTCTCTTTATCAGACTAGTCATGCCCAGTTCCTGCAATGCGTTCATTGTATGTTTTAGTCTCCAGTCCCTAATCATCTTGGTTGCTCTTCTCTGCACTCTTTCTAGAGTCTCAACATCTTTTTATAGTGTAGTGACCAAAACAGTACACTAAGTGTGGTCTTGCTAAGGCTTTAATAGAGTGGTATTAGTACCTCACTTGATGTTGATTGTATCCCTATGTTAATGCAACTTAGGATACCATTGGCTTTTTGGCTGCCAACACACACTTTTGGCTCATACGGTATTTAATTGGTTGTCCATTAAGACTCCAAAATCCCTGTCAGTTATTGCTATTAAGCCTGGTTTCACCTAGTCTATATTTGTATTTTTGTTTTTCTTGCCTAAGTGTAAGACTTTACTTTTCTCTACATTGAATTTCATTTTGTTAAATAGGGCCCAGTGTTCAAATCTGTCAAGATCCATCTGGATCTTGAGCCTATCATGTAGGGTGTTGGTTGGGGTGCAATTCAATCGGTATAACAACTGGTTCAGTGACTGTGCGCTCTGCGCTCTATCTGCATGCTCCGCGTTTAAAAAAGCTAACGCTTACCTTCAACTGCAGCTGAAGAAAACAGCTGTGGCGCAAATCGCTCTGCTGTGTGAATCAGCTCTGCTCTAACAAAAGACATAAAGCATAGGAAAGAGCAGGGACAGGCAGGTAGGCCCTCATGCTCATCGGGGAGAACCGGTTCAGAGCCAGCTGATCGTCAGAACAAAGGGTTTGCCTGAACCGGTCCAAACAGGGAGAATCCCACCCCTGGTGTTGGCTATTCCTGCCAGCTTAGTATCATCCACAAATTTGGTAAGTTCCCCGTCTGTTCCCTCATCTAAATCATTTATGAACATGTTGAAGAGTACTAGGTCTAAGACAGAACGTTGTGGTTCCCCACTGCTTACCTCCATGTAGACGAAGTACCATTAAGGACTTCGTTGAGTATGGTTTGTCAGCCAGTTACAAATCCATCTGATGGTGAGGCTATCTATTCCTCTTTTTTCTAGCTTACCAAGAAGTAGTTTGTGGCCTACTTTGTTGAATGCCTTGCTGAAGTCTAAGTATATTATGTCCACAGTATTTAACTGGTCTACTAATGTAGTCACTATGTTGAAGACTGAAATAAGATTGGTTTGGCATGATCTGTTTTTAACAAACCCGTACTGACTAGTTATTACTTTTACTTGTTTCTAGATGTTGGCAGATCTGGGGTATTTCTACTACTACTACTACTATATTATTATTAATAATAATAATATTAATATATATTATTATTATTATATATTATTATTATTATTTCCAGTATCTTCCCAGGGTTCATTAGTCTGTAGTTTCCTGGATCTGTTTTTTCCCTTCCCTGTTTTTTTGAAGATGGGAACCACATCAGCTCTTTTCCAGTCCTCTAGTTGTTCTCTGGTGCTACAGGATCTTTGAAAGATGTGGTACAGTGGTTCTGAGATGACATCTGCCAGCTCCTTTAGAACTCAGGGATGTTCCTCCTATAGTTACTGCTATTAAGCTTGGTTTCAGCCAGCCTATATGGTTGTCTTGCCTAAGTGTAAGACTTTACTTTTCTCTATATTGAAGTTCACTTTGTTAGATAGGGCTCAGAGTTCAAGCCTGTCAAGATCCATCTGGATCTTGAGCCTATCATCTGGCTATTCCTGTCAGTTTATTATCATCCGCAAATTTGCTAAGTTCCCCTTCTATTCCCTCATCTAAGTCATTTATGAATATATTGAAGAGTACTGGGCCTAAGACAGAACCCTGGGATGAAGCTCCCACAACTTCTGAAGGCAAGCTGTTCCATTGGTTGATTGCTCTCTCAGAAAATTTCTCCTTATTTCCAGGTTGAATTTCTCCTTGTTCAGTTTCCATTCATTATTCCTTGTCTGGCCTTCAGGTGCTTTAGAAAATAGCTTTGTCAGAGTGCCCTGCTTCTAGAAATTCCCTGGCATTTTTGGACTTAGCCTGGTCTAGGATTGTCACATTTTTCCCAATTGAAAATATGGTTAAATCTGTCTATATGTTGTGAAATTAAATAATTTTTGTCATGTCTTCTGACTGCCAGTTGGTCTTAGTGGATGCATTCTGCTAATCTTCTGCCTGTTTGTCTTACATAGTGGTTGTTACAGTTCTTACACTATATGTTGTAGATGACTCCCATTTTTTATTCTGGGGTTGATGGGTCTTTTGGTTTGCTTAGGTCACAGGAGTGTCAATATTTCATTGAAAGTGGCATCAGGGTTGTATTTGACCTTAGGGGTTTGGGTGTGTGTGGCTGGGGGCCATTGCCAGGATGGGTGTGGTCAGCTCGACATCACTTGTTGGGGCCTGTGGCAACCGGTTTTCAGCTGCAATGGCCTCCTGCAGCCCTCTGCCAGCAAAACGACTATTTTCACTGGCAGAGACACCAAGGGCTGGTCCTTCACTGTTTCCAGACAGCCCTATGGGTCAGATCTAAGCACCTCATGGGATGGATCTGGCCCACAGGCCTTGAGTTTGACACCCCTGGCTTAGGATGTGTGAAGGACTTTAGTTGGCTTCGTGCTGTGCTGATTCCATGTGGTTGTAGTAGTCTGTTGGTGGTGTCAACAAACTGATAGGTCCTCTTGGAAGGGGGAGAGGGGGTTAAGATATAACATTAACCCGTTTTTGTTTCTTATATGTTTTTAAGAGGTGAATTTTTCAAGGGGGCACCTGTCAGCTTTGGAATCCTTATTAAAAGCTGCCACATACCTGCGGAGGATGGAAGGGGCTGCTGTTGTTTGAGTAGCTTTCAGTAGAAAACAGTCAAAATAGATATATAAAATTTTCAAGGTCATTCTCTATGATGCAGCAAGAATTGTAGCTGAAGGGTGATTGGTTCACGTGATTTATGATGTGAAAGAAAAGGGTGGGTGTAGGTTGAGTCTTGTGGGAAGTCTGGGAGGAAACTTTAGTTTTGGAATTCCACAGATGTGCCAAGTTTCTGTTTTAATAAAGCACTTTGAGATTATGGTTGCCTCAGTTACTGATTGGAGCGGATAATTTCTGGAACCCTGACAGGTGGTTTCTGAGATTCTCTTAATGTATGGCAGTACATTTTAGAGTTTTGTTGATTGTGCTATATTGGGTTGAGTGGTCAGGGACTTTTGATAAAGTTGTGTATATTCATTTTGTTGGAATGCATTGTATAAATGTTCGATTTCCTTTTTGCTGTTCTGGGTTGTTGCAGTGTGTTTGGGCTCATTTAAACAAAGTACTTACACACAACTTCTCTTGTGGGAGGTTGGGTTGTTGCTTTGGTAGTGGAGCACCTGGTTAGTATGGGTAGTTTTCTGTAGACTTGCATTTCTAGTTTGCCATTGTGGTCTCTGCTGATCAGGATGTCCAGGAAGGGTAGTGAGTTGTTTCCTACTTCTCTAGTAAACTGGATTCCTTTAAAATTATTGATGGTTCTGTGGAGTTCTCTAATTGGTCTTTTTTATTAAGGTGAAGATGTTGTCTACATATCTGATCCATATTTTTGTTGTATTTATGGATGTGCTATAGCTTCTAGACCAGAATCACCAATCTTTTCAGGGACACTAAATTCATAATTTTAAATCCCATGAGCCACTAATATGAATCCAGCAGGTTGCTCACTGAAGGGCCTGGACTCCCAGTAATGGGATGGGTCCTTCAGGCACTTAGCATGGCCTGTTTCTGCAACGTTAAACACTCAAAAGCCATTTGGACCCATTTCCCACAGAAAACAAAACACTGGGATCTCTCATCTCTCTCTCTCTCATCTCTCTGTCTCATCTCTCTCATCTCACATACCCCTCTTTGTCTGTCTCTCTGTCTCTTTCTCTCTTTTTCTTTCTCTCAACTCTTCATCTCTCTCTGTATCTCTTTCTCTCTCATCTCTCTCTCCCCCCTCTTTGTCTCTCTCTGTCTCTCTCTTTTTCTCTCATCTCTCTCTCTCTTTCTCTTTCTCTCTCTCATCTCTTCCCGAGCGGCACTTCTTTCTTCTCCTTGTAGCAGTGAGCTGCATGGCTTTTGAAATGGTGGTTTCTCTTCGGCTGCCGAACTTCGATATCCAAAGTGTTGATTTCAAAGCCAAGGAGCTCAGTGCTACAAGCAGAAGAAGTGCCAGGAAACCTGACAGTAAAGTGAACGACTGGGCTTTGCTTTTCCAGACTCGAGGACTGAAGCTTCTATTTTCCAGAAAGGTAGAGTTGTCTGTGAGCCTGTGAGCAACTCCTGAATCTGCCTATGCTTGATTTTGGGTAAGTTGCTTTTTGATTTTGGAATTTGTGACTGTGAGAATTTGTGTTTTTCTGTGATTGTTTTCATATGATGGTGTTGTGTAATTTTGTGAGTTTGCTTGCAAGCAAATTTTATGTTGCTTTTATATTTTGCTCTCAAGGCTGCTCTGAGTTTTTTCTTTCAGCTGATGATTCTTTTCCTAAGGGGAAGGGTGACTTGAGTTTCTTGGCACTGTTTTCTAGGGTTTCTCCTGCTGTAAGGTTTCTGGCACTGTCCTTCC
>CM019150.1:120021646-120036397 GCA_009733165.1 Naja naja | reverse complement strand
TAAAGAGAGAGCTAGTGGAGACCTGATAGCAGATTTCCAACACCTGAAGGATTTTACAGGAAAAAGGAGATGGATCTATATTGGGCTGCCCTTGCAGATCACTCGGAGGCTTCAACTGGTGCAGAATGCGGCCGCAGCGTTGTGATGGGATTATCCGATACTCCCATATTACACTCCTCCCTGCGCGAACTGCATTGGTTGCCAGTTGCCCTCCGGGTGAGATTCAAGGTGTTCATGATTACATACAAAGCCCGACATGGCTTGGGTCTGGGTACTTAGAGGCGTCTCGCCAACATTGGCTTCCCATTGCCTGTGTGCACTCATAGGCAGCGCCTCCTTGAGGTGCCGTCAGCTAGACAGTGTCAGCTGGCCTCCTCCAGGGTAGGGCCTTCTCTGTGGGCCCACCCTGTGGAATCAGTTGCCCTTGGGGCTCTGGTTGGCCCCTGACCTCCGTTCCTTCCATTGACCTGAAGATGTGGTTTTTCAGCAGGCCGGCCTGGACTGAGGTGGGGTGGGTTTTAAATTCATTTTTATATCTAGTTTTATCTGTTTTAGATTTTGTTTGGCTTGGGTTTAATTCAATTTTTAGTAATTTTAAATTTTGCATTGTATAATTTTTATGATGTGAGCCACCCTGAGTCCTCTGGAAATAGAAGGACATACAAGTCAAACATTAAATTAAATTAAATTTACTCTTCATAGCATCTGATGGCAAAACAAGAAGCTATGGGTGGAATCTTGTCAGAAAGAGATCCAACCTGGAAATAAGGAGGACTTTCCTGACAATGACAACAATTACTCAATGGAACAGCTTGTTGTCCAGAGTTGTGGGTGTTCCACAGCTGGACATTTTCAAGAAAAGATAGGAGAATCATTTGTCCAGGATGGTATCAGAACCCTGCCTTGGGTAGGGGGTTGGAGTAGAGGATCTCTGAGGTCCCTTCCAGCGTTGATTCTATGATTCAATACCAAACTATGGTCTCAACCTAATATGAGAGTCATTACTATACTCACGCTTTGGTGTAATTCAAGATAAAGTCGACTCCCTTTTCACTGTCAAATTGGATGTTGCGAGGCAATTCCTTATGATATTTGGCATCTATGTTCAAAGGAAAACCTGGATGCCATTCTGCCCATCTAGATAAAAATAAGAATTATTGAACAAAACTCTTTGAGTGATTTTCAGGACTAAAACAATTAAATACTTAAAAATATTAATATTTCAGAACAAGGAAACAAATGGTTATCAGTTCTTTGTTTATATAAATTGTTTTAAAATCCAATTGGGAGAACTCTGAGGAGGAAAAATTTGGAAATAACTGGCAACTGAGATGGATATAGATAACTATAGAAGAATGGCTATCGGATTTCTTGGAATACATGTCGGAATATATTTTGTATTGCAACAACTACAGGACTCGGGGGTTCTTGGTGCTCTCTGGTTTTTCTTGCAGATGTTTCATTACCCTAAACTAGGTAACATCATCAGGAGTGCTGTTTGCTGTCATTTTATATTCTGTGACTTGCCTGTCTACGTGGGTGGTGGTGGTCTTTGAGATTCTTTGGTTGAGCGGTTTACTAATGGCTCTTTGGAAGTTTCTTGATTGGGGAATTGTTTACTTGATTGTTATCCATTAAGACTTAGATTAACCTTGGAGTTAATCTAAGCTGATATGGGTGCTGATTACTGGTGAAGAGGTGCTGGAGTCTTTTTGGTTTTTTTTTAGCTGGCTGATTGTCTCTTTTGCATATATAGAAGTTGTAAATGTCTATGTGTCTATTGATAGCAGATTTAACAGATTAACAGAATTGGAAGGGATCTTGTAGGTCATCCAGTCCAACCCCCCTCTCCAAGCAGGAGACCCTACACCATTTCTGACAGATCAGTCCAGTCTCTTCTTGAAGGCTTCCAGTGAAGCTCCCACAACTTCCGAAGGCAAGCTGTTCCATTGGTTGATTATTCTGTCAGAAAGTTTATTCTTATTTTTAGGTTTAATCTCTCCATGATCAGTTTCCACCCATTATCCCATCCTTGTCTGACCTTTGGGTGCCTTATAAAATAGCTTGACCCCTTCCTCTCTGTGGCAGCCTCTCAAATATTGGAATACTGCTATCATGTCTCCCCTGGTCCTTCTCTTTATCAGACTAGTCATGCCCAGTTCCTGCAATCGTTCATTGTATGTTTTAGTCTCCAGTCCCCTAATCATCTTGGTTGCTCTTCTCTGCACTCTTTCTAGAGTCTCAACATCTTTTTTATAGTGTAGTGACCAAAACCGGATGCAGTACACTAAGTGTGGTCTTGCTAAGGCTTTAATAGAGTGGTATTAGTACCTCACTTGATGTTGATTGTATCCCTATGTTAATGCAACTTAGGATACCATTGGCTTTTTTGGCTGCCAACACACACTTTTGGCTCATACGGTATTTAATTGGTTGTCCATTAAGACTCCAAAATCCCTGTCAGTTATTGCTATTAAGCCTGGTTTCACCTAGTCTATATTTGTATTTTTGGTTTTTCTTGCCTAAGTGTAAGACTTTACTTTTCTCTACATTGAATTTCATTTTGTTAAATAGGGCCCAGTGTTCAAATCTGTCAAGATCCATCTGGATCTTGAGCCTATCATGTAGGGTGTTGGTTGGGGGTGCAATTCAATCGGTATAACAACTGGTTCAGTGACTGTGCGCTCTGCGCTCTATCTGCATGCTCCGCGTTTAAAAAAGCTAACGCTTACCTTCAACTGCAGCTGAAGAAAACAGCTGTGGCGTGGCAAATCGCTCTGCTGTGTGAATCAGCTCTGCTCTAACAAAAAGACATAAAGCATAGGAAAGAGCAGGGACAGGCAGGTAGGCCCTCATGCTCGTCGGGGAGAACCGGTTCGGAGCCAGCTGATCGTCGGAACAAAGGGTTTGCCTGAACTGGTCCAAACAGGGAGAATCCCACCCCTGGTGTTGGCTATTCCTGCCAGCTTAGTATCATCCACAAATTTGGTAAGTTCCCCATCTGTTCCCTCATCTAAATCATTTATGAACATGTTGAAGAGTACTAGGTCTAAGACAGAACGTTGTGGTTCCCCACTGCTTACCTCCATGTAGACGAAGTACCATTAAGGACTTCTCGTTGAGTATGATTTGTCAGCCAGTTACAAATCCATCTGATGGTGAGGCTATCTATTCCTCTTTTTTCTAGCTTACCAAGAAGTAGTTTGTGGCCTACTTTGTTGAATGCCTTGCTGAAGTGTAAGTATATTATGTCCACAGTATTTAACTGGTCTTCTAATGTAGTCACTATGTTGAAGACTGAAATAAGATTGGTTTGGCATGATCTGTTTTTAACAAACCCGTGCTGACTAGTTATTACTTTTACTTGTTTCTAGATGTTGGCAGATCTGGGGTATTTCTACTACTACTACTACTATTATTATTAATAATAATAATATTAATATTATATTATTATTACTATATTATTATTATTATTTCCAGTATCTTCCCAGGGTTCATTAGTCTGTAGTTTCCTGGGTCTGTTTTTTTCCCTTCCCTGTTTTTTTGAAGATGGGAACCACATCAGCTCTTTTCCAGTCCTCTAGTTGTTCTCTGGTGCTACAGGATCTTTGAAAGATGTGGTACAGTGGTTCTGAGATGACATCTGCCAGCTCCTTTAGAACTCAGGGATGTTCCTCCTATAGTTACTGCTATTAAGCTTGGTTTCAGCCAGCCTATATGGTTGTCTTGCCTAAGTGTAAGACTTTACTTTTCTCTATATTGAAGTTCACTTTGTTAGATAGGGCTCAGAGTTCAAGCCTGTCAAGATCCATCTGGAACTTGAGCCTATCATCTGGCTATTCCTGTCAGTTTATTATCATCCGCAAATTTGCTAAGTTCCCCTTCTATTCCCTCATCTAAGTCATTTATGAATATATTGAAGAGTACTGGTCCTAAGACAGAACCCTGGGATGAAGCTCCCACAACTTCTGAAGGCAAGCTGTTCCATTGGTTGATTGCTCTCTCAGAAAATTTCTCCTTATTTCCAGGTTGAATTTCTCCTTGTTCAGTTTCCATTCATTATTCCTTGTCTGGCCTTCAGGTGCTTTAGAAAATAGCTTTGTCAGAATGCCCTGCTTCTAGAAATTCCCTGGCATTTTTGGACTTAGCTTGGTCTAGGATTGTCACATTTTTCCCAATTGAAACTATGGTTAAATCTGTCTATATGTTGTGAAATTAAATAATTTTTGTCATGTCTTCTGACTGCCAGTTGGTCTTAGTGGATGCATTCTGCTAATCTTCTGCCTGTTTGTCTTACATAGTGGTTGTTACAGTTCTTACACTATATGTTGTAGATGACTCCCATTTTTTATTCTGGGGTTGATGGGTCTTTTGGTTTGCTTAGGTCACAGGAGTGTCAATATTTCATTGAAAGTGGCATCAGGGTTGTATTTGACCTTAGGGGTCTGGGTGTGTGTGGCTGGGGGGCCATTGCCAGGATGTGGGTGGTCAGCTCGACATCACTTGTTGGGGCACCTGTGGCAACCCGGTTTTTCAGCTGCAATGGCCTCCTGCAGCCCTCTGCCAGCGAAAACGACTATTTTCACTGGCAGAGACACCAAGGGCTGGTCCTTCACTGTTTCCAGGCAGCCCTATGGTTCAGATCTAAGCACCTCATGGGATGGATCTGGCCCACAGGCCTTGAGTTTGACACCCCTGGCTTAGGATGTTTGAAGGACTTTAGTTGGCTTGCGTGCTGTGCTGATTCCATGTGGTTGTAGTAGTCTGTTGGTGGTGTCAACAAACTGATAGGTCCTCTTGGAAGGGGGAGCGGGGGTTAAGATATAACATTAACCCGTTTGTATTTGTTTCTTATATGTTTTTTAAGAGGCGAATTTTTCAAGGGGGGACGCCTGTCAGCTTTGGAATCCTTATTAAAAGCTGCCACACACCTGCGGAGGATGGAAGGGGGCTGCTGTTGTTTGAGTAGCTTTCAGTAGAGAAAATAGTCAAAATAGATATATAAAATTTTCAAGGTCATTCTCTATGGTGCAGCAAGAATTGTAGCTGAAGGGTGATTGGTTCACGTGATTTATGATGTGAAAGAAAAGGGGTGGGTGTAGGTTGAGCCTTGTGGGAAGTCTGGGGGGAAACTTTAGTTTTGGAATTCCACAGACGTGCCAAGTTTCTGTTTTAATAAAGCACTTTGAGATTATGGTTGCCTGAGTTACTGATTGGAACGGATAATTTCTGGAACCCTGACAGGTGGTTTCTGAGATTCTCTTAATGTATGGCAGTACATTTTAGAGTTTTTGTTGATTGTGCTGTATTGGGTTGAGTGGTCAGGGACTTTTTGATAAAGTTGTGTATATTCATTTTGTTGGAATGCATTGTATAAATGTTGATTTCCTTTTTTGCTGTTCTGGGTTGTTGCAGTGTGTTTGGGCTCATTTAAACAAAGTACTTACACACAACTTCTCTTGTGGGAGGTTGGGTTGTTGCTTTGGTAGTGGAGCACCTGGTTAGTATGGGTAGTTTTTCTGTAGACTTGCATTTCTAGTTTGCCATTGTGGTCTCTGCTGATCAGGATGTCCAGGAAGGGTAGTGAGTTGTTTCCTACTTCTCTAGTAAACTGGATTCCTTTAAAAATTATGGATGGTTCTGTGGGAGTTCTCTAATTGGTCTTTTTTTATTAAGGTGAAGATGTTGTCTACATATCTGATCCATATTTTTTGTTGTATTTATGGATGTGCTATAGCTTCTAGACCAGGGATCACCAATCTTTCGGACCTCAGGGACACTAAATTCATAATTTTAAATCCCGCAGACCACTAATATGAATCCAGCAGGTCGCTCACTGAAGTGCCTGGACTCCCAGTAATGGGATGGGGTCCTTCAGGCACTTAGCATGGCCGCCTGTTTCTGCAACGTTAAACACTCAAAGAGCCATTTGGACCCATTTCCCACAGAAAACAAAACACTGGGATCTCTCATCTCTCTCATCTCTCTGTCTCATCTCTCTCATCTCACATACCCCTCTTTGTCTGTCTCTCTGTCTCTTTCTCTCTTTTTCTCTCAACTCTTCATCTCTCTCTGTATCTCTTTCTCATCTCTCTCTCCCCCCTCTTTGTCTCTCTCTGTCTCTCTCTTTTTCTCTCATCTCTCTATCTCTTTCTCTCTCTCATCTCTTCCCGGGCGGCACTTCTTTCTTCTCCTTGTAGCAGTGAGCTGCATGGCTTTTGAAATGGTGGTTTCTCTTCAGCTGCCGAACTCGATATCCAAGAGTGTTGGATTTCAAAAGCCAAGGAGCTCAGTGCTACAAGCAGAAGAAGTGCCAGGAAGCCTGACAGTAAAGTGAACAACTGGGCTTTCGCTTTTCCAGACTCCGAGGACTGAAGCTTCTATTTTCGCAGAAAGGTAGAGCTGTCTGTGAGCCTGTGAGCAACTCCTGAATCTGCCTATCTGCCTTTGCTTGATTCTGGGTAAGTTGCTTTTTTTTTATTTTGGAATTTGTGACTGTGAGAATTTGTGTTTTTCTGTGATTGTTTTCATATGATGGTGTTGTGTAATTTTGTGAGTTTGCTTGCAAGTAAATTTTATGTTGCTTTTATATTTTGCAATTTGTGGCTGTGAGAATTTGTGTGTTTTGTTATGCCTGCCCTTGATGGTTTTTATTCCTGAAAGCTTTGTCTTTCCTGTCCTGTGTGGTAATCTCGTCTGAGAGAAGGAAGAGGGAAGTTTTTCTTAATTTGTTAACCTATTAATTTCTGCACATTCTAATATTTTTATTACATTTTCATCTATAGGGATCTCTGTTTTTCCACTGTTGTACAATAACAATTCTAGCAGCTGTCAACATGTGTAAAATTAAATATGTATTGTATTCCCTTTAAAACACTCAACAATTGAATAAAGATAACATTGTAAAACAAGATATGAGAATATGAATTGGGATTGGATAAGATAAGCTTAATATTTAATAAATGATAAGGATGATGCAATATGAAATTAAACAAACAATATGAATAGGTAAGTATGGTCATGTTTGTACTGAGATGTGAAACCTGAAACCACACTTGCCAAATGAGAATTTTTTATTTAAAAAATAAAATAAAAACAGGGAGGAAATTGAATAATGGAATTACTAGGTATGTTTAATTGATATGGTGGTAGGCATTTGGAGAGAGTAAGGTTGAAAATAAATATTGAAGAATTATGAATTAATATGAACATAGGTAATGAGAGATGTATGATATATTGATGCCACACTGTTAATGTATTGTTGTTATATGTAGATTGAAATAAAAAACTTTTGGGGGAAAAAACACTCAACTAAATATTTATTATATAAAAATATTTCTGGTTTTAAATCTATATGTTGCTTTACCATTGTTTCTAACCATGACATCACTAACTCTAGAATAGCTACTTGAGTACAAGCTGAGCCCAATACTGAATATATTCCTACTTTTTGAACTGAGGAATAAATTTTAGAAAAAGTATTGCTCTGTGAATGTACCTATGAAATTCATTCTTCTTGATCTAACTTCGTATATGATTTTGTACTATATCCTTTTTGTTTAGACTTTGTTGGACCCCAATCCACTGCTCTCTTAAAAGTTTAACACACTAGTGGGATTCTTTAATGAAGAAAGGCAAAAAGCTGTCCACAGGTGAAGCGTTCCTGGGTTGCAAGCAGATTGGAAGTGTGAATCTGATCCTTTTAGGCTTAGTTAATTCCCCTTTGAAACTCCTGCAGCTTGATGGGTTTATTTGTGTGCCTCTAGTTAAAGTGATTGCCCTGGATCCTGTCTTCCTGCCTTAATGGGTTAATTAATGCCTTGGTGAGTTATTTTTAGCCTGATTCTCCTTATCTTGATGGCTCTACTTAACTGTTTCTATTGTCAGCTCTCAAGGCTGCTCTGAGTTTTTTTCTTTCAGCTGATGATTCTTTTCCTAAAGGGGGGAAGGGTGACTTGAGTTTCTTGGCACTGTTTTCTGAGGTTTCTCCTGCTGTAAGGTTTCTGGCACTGTCCTTCCCACAGAACAATGCCACCTGGCTGGAATCCTGAAAAAAGCTTCAATACATTTTAAAGATGAAAAGTCTAAAAAGCTTAGGTGACTAAACATGGCTTCTCCTGGTTTTTCTCTCTCTCCTATGGAGAGAGCATTCCATTAGGGACTGTTGGTCCTGGGATGACCTGGGCTAATGTAAGATAGACAGGTAGTGTTAGCTAGGAAAGATTTTTTTAATAAGTTTTTTATTTTCAATATGAACATACATATTTTATGAACATTGCATTACCCAGGTCAATTCTTTTTTAAACAACAAAACAGTAATAATGCTTATAAATATATATGATTCTAATCTTCCAACTTCCACAACTTTGACAGTGCTATTCTTTTTTTTTCATAATCCATTTCTCATTTTCCCATTAATTCCTTTAAACATAATAACATTTCTTTGTACCTTGTATAGTCCCTAAATACTATTATTTGATATTTTCTAAGAATTATTCATAGTTCCACCATCACTTCAATATTCCAAATATGTAGGATTAATAATAATAATGCTAAGTATTAACGTTTAATGAATTCTGGAGTGTATCTCAAACTCCCACACAGCTCTAATCCACAATTATTTTAAATTCATAATATGCTTTAACACACTATTCATAATAATAATACATTTTAATTACCTAGTCCAAAATTCCCATCTACTGTTTTGACTTGTTATTAAATTATATTTTCTCTTTAATATATATACCAATATTTTGCCTGCATATATTTTCCCCTTTTATTTAAATATTTTCTCATTATCCATCATCTCTCATCCTTCTTAAAATTCCATCATTTATTGATTTTTTAATCACCTTTTATCTCTCTCTTTAGCATCTTATCTCTTTTTTGTATCTACTAACCTTCCTTCTGAGTACCTTTTATTTTTCTTTTATTTTATTTGAACTATCATCAAAGCTTCTTTTGGATTTTTCTTAAAGATTTTTCTTTTTCTTTCTGTTCTGTTATACATTTTATAAGGTTAATGTCTTCTATTCATTGATCCTTTCTCCTCTTTATTTTTAACTTCTTGCATCTCATATTTGCTTTTCCCCTTCCACTATCTTTTCTAACTTCTCACCAGTTTCTTGAGTGTCATATTTTTCTTTTTCCTCCAATTATTTAGTAGCTTCTACCTTTATTTCTGTATCTTTAAACAATCCTTTGTCTCATTATTGCTTTTCCAAAATTCATGCATATATTTTAACATAATCAATATTTCTCCATAAAACTCTATTGTTTCCTGGAAATCCATTTTATAAAACCCCTTATTTTACGATTTACAATTTATATTTCCCCAGTTATATATCTCCCAATTACTCAAATTTTAAAGTCTTAGGGTCAAAGTTGGTAAATTTCTCACCCAGTTTAAATGCTCTGTCCATTCACCACTCCAGCACAATTCTTATAGTCCCGATTGTCCCTGCTTCATGACAGCCTGAAAATGGCCGTCATCCCTGCTGTCATTCGGGGAGAGCTTGCTTCAGATCTATGAGGAAATTGCAGTTTTCCTCATGGTCAACAAAGTGTCTCTCCTTCATTCACTGCCCTCCAAAGTACTATGACCCCAAAGGTTTCCTGACAACGGATACTGGCTGGATTTCAGGACTCAGAAGAGCCTGCTATTTTCCAGCCATTCTTGCAGTGACGTCAACTGGAAGCTCAGCTAGGAAACATTTTTGTGGCAATATTAACAAATTCCCTTGGTTTGGTAATTGTTGTTCCATTTTAAGTGTTTATTTTCCAATGATTAATTAATTGTAGTTACGAAAAATCAACCATTATCTTTTGCATGTCATTCTTACAGGCTGTTATTCTTAAATCCACTTTCAGCTCAGTCTCAGACTGGTGAAACTGAGTAACATCTGTTACTATAGTGTCAGACACTAAGAGTGACTAAATATTACTGATCTCTGCTCCTTGGATGAAAAGACTGTGCATTGTTGGGTGAAAACAGAGATCCCTTCAGTTACCTGTAGTCTTCAACTTACAACCATACAATCGAGTCCAAAGCCTTTAACAGGATGAAAAGGCAACAGAGTTTGACTACTTTTTAACAAGAGACAAAGATTGGAAGTGGATCCAGATACAACAGAATTGGATCCAAAACCGTCACAAGCACCACAAGCACCATTTGGAGAAAACAGCAAGTCCAACTCTGAAATTGAAAGAAATCTTTCTGACTGCTGGACATGGCAACTATAGCAACTTTCAAGAGAACTATGAGGGACTGGAAGTTTCCAACAAAAAATTAGGTTGCAAGTACTGTGCAAAACATGACTTCGCAAAAGAGAAAGGTGTTCATGTGTCCAAAGAATGGAAACATTTCAAGATTGAGGCAGCAGGGAAAAATAAAGAAATAAAACAAGCGTCTTTAAAAAAAAACATTTTTCATCAAAAGCTCACACCATTTGCAGAGAGAACTTAAAACAAGGGGAGCAGGATGCTATAACAAAAGGAATAGATAAGATGTCTGAAAAATATTGTAGAATATTCAAAATAGTTTACAACCTGGCAAAAGGATGTAAACCATTTTCAGACATAGAAGATGTGATGCAAATTGAAATGCAAATTGAAGATGGACTAGATATGGGATTGCATTCACGGTCAACTGCAGTGAAAGTAGTTGATTTCATTGCAAAAGAAATTAAAACCAAATTGTTTACTAAAAGTATTGAAAAGAATCTGAAAATATGTTTGATTATTGACGAAGCCTCAGTGCCATCATGCAAACCAGTTGTGATACTTTTCTTAAAAGTTGAGGATTCAGTTCACCAACCATTTTTGTTGAGCTTGTTGAATGGAAAAACAAGATGCAGAAACAATATGTTCTTCAGTTATGGGAAGTTTAAATAATGTTGGGTGTACTAAGGACTACCTAAAAAATTTAATAGCATTTTGCTCTGATGGTGCCAGACTTATGCTTGGAAGAAAATCTAGAGTGAGCACTAGAATAGCAAAAGACTTTCCAAACATCATAATATGGCACTGCTTAAACCATCGCCCCAACTTGTTTTAGATGACTCCATAAAGGACATAAAGCAACTAAATCATTTAAAAATATTTATTGACAAGATATTCACTATTTTTCATAAATCCAATAAGAGCCAAATGGCACTTACCAAAATATCCGAACAACTTGAAATTGAAATCATAAAGATTGGTAGAGTTTTGGGACCAAGATGGGCTGCCTGTAGTTTAAGCTCAATCCTAGGTGTGTGGCGTGCTTATCCAGCGCTACATCAGTATTTTCATTCAAATGAAAAATATTCAGGTATGGCTGCCCGTCTTGGAAATATATATTTTATAACTGATTTGGCATCAATGATCGACATTCTAAACAAAATTTCTCTTCTTTTAAATGCACTGCAAGCAAGAAATACAGACATCATAAAGGCTGAAAAACTTGTGATAAGAACAATTAAAGCATTTGAAATGCTTAGAAAGGGAAAGGGTCCATACGAAAAAAAAAGTTGATGGATTACTTCAGAAACCTTTAAAAATATAAGATTTGTACAAAATCATCAATTTGTTGGACTTCCTCAGGAAAGAGCCTTGGTGGTGCAGGCTGTTAAACACCTAGCACTTAGTTCCACCTGCCTGCAATTAGTGCAGGTTCGAATCCCACCAGGCTCAAGGTTGACTCAGCCTTCCATCCTCTCGGGGTAGGTAAATTGAGGACCCAAGATTGTTGGGGGCAATAAACTGACTTTGTAAAAATGCTGCTTGGGGGGGCCAAAAAGCCCTAGTAATAAGTAGGCATATACAATGGAATGAAGGCTATTGCTGAGCGATTGGGTTGTGCTCCAAAAACTGTAAACTGCCCTTAGTCTTTGGAGAAGGGCATATAAATGCAATTAAAAAAAAAGACTTTTAGAAAGCATCATAACAAATTTGAAGAAAAGACTAAAGGATTGTAAACATTTAAAAACAGGTAGACAATTTCAAGACATGAATAAATTACAATTTCTCAATTTTTTGGAGCCAGATTACTGGAATATTGAAGAAGGAATAGTTCCATAGACAGCAGCTGAAGAACAATTGCTTGAATTTAGTGACATTTTCATTTATGAAATTAATATCAACAATTATAGAGATTTTTTAGAAAATGTTTTAAAGGATTCCCAGAAATATGCAATTCCTGACAGTATTTTAAAAGCTAAAGATATTGTCAGAACAATTGCTGTAAATTCAGCAGAAGCGGAAAGGGGTTTTCAAAAATAAAAATCATATGCAAAGAAAAGAACTCACCTGTTTCAAACCTAACAAACCTAATGACCATTAGTGTAATTGGCCTACCTCTAAAAGAATGGGACCCTATTCCTACAGTCAAAAATGGTTGAGAACACATCACACAGCCGATGATGCTCGAAAAAGCAAAGAAAAGTGCAAGTGAGGAAGCCAATGACACATCAAATTGGCAATACTGGAGCTGCAAGATCTGGATGCTTTCATGCAGGTACTGTGAGACAGATTCCTAGACACCACAGCAGCCTGGCATGCAGAGGTCCATATCAACTCCCCTCACGGCAGGCTAGCAGCCAGTGGCAGAGTGTACATCCAAGATTTCCATAGCCTGGCACCTTACCTGAGAGAGATTGGCTCAAGTGTATGATGGTCTGCCAATTCTGGGAGGAGCTGAACAAAGAACTGCCTCTCCTGAGGGGTGCTCCACAACACCCAAGCATGGTACCAGCATGGTACCAGTTAGCCACAAATGCAGAACTCTATCTGATGGAATGCCAGAGCACACTGCACCTGAGAACTCACTGCCGAATGCCCAAGAGATGTCCAATGTGGGAAGGAAGGCCACCAAGCAGCTGATTGCCTCATGCCACAGCCAACATCTGCACTGCAAACCTTGGAACTTAAAGGTATTAAAGCCAGCAAGGAAGCTATCCCTTAAATAGCTCCGATGGGCTTAGTATTCTAACTGCTTCAATTTCACCCTTTGCTACTGGGGTAGGAAGAATTTCTTAGCAGATGCCCTCTCACATGCCCCAGAACCAGTGGTGGGCTTCAAACTTTTTTACTACCAGTTCTTTGGTGGTGGCTTATTTGGTGGGCATGGCTTGGTGCCTTGCCTGGCCTCTTCTCAAAGAGATACAATTCCCCTATTTATTTACTATTACTGAACATCCAAAATGCACTATTTAATCCTATGTATATATGCCATATAATGCATACATATTACATAGTATAGTGTATGTGTATAAGAACACAAAAGATACATTATCTACTATATATACATTATGATGTACACACACACACACACACACACACACACACACAGAGTTCTTCTAAAATTATACACATTCAACCTCACTGCATTTGGAAAAACACCCCCAGAGTCCACTTTCTGCCACATTTCTATAATTTCTGTACATTAGAACATTGCACACACCTTCAGATTTACTTCCCTAGTCTGCACATGACCATTAGACCCAGGAGACATCATGGATTGAGTAAAATGTGGTGAAACTCACTTAACAACACTCTTGCTTAGCAACCAAAATTTTGGGCTCAATTGTGGTCATAAGTGAAGGACTATCTCTACCTTCCTCTGCATGGAAATCCTAGTAAACTCTCCTCCTTTCTGGCAATTTTCCTCTCTGTTAGAGGCACCAAAATAATCCAGATGATATAAAGGCAGAGGTCTCCAAACTTGGCAATTTTAAGACTTGTGTGGACTGGCTGGAGAATTCTGGGAGTTGAAGTCCAGAAGTCTTAAAGTTGCCAAGTTTGAGACCCCTGATATAAGTTCTCCTATTGGAGCAGGGGCTGGACTAGAAGATGACTTCCAGCCCTAGACTGCTGCAGTTTCAAGAGTCTTCTGAAGCCAGGATTTGTGTCCTTCCTTCCTCCTCCTTTTTCTCTCTCTCTTACTCCTCCCTCCATGTATCTATCCATCCATCCAACTATATCTCATTCACTTTCTCCTCCCTCCCTCCCTCCCTCTTCTTTTCTGTCCTTCCATCCCTCCATCCCTCCATCCCTTTATCTATCCTTTTCTTCCTTTCTCTTTCTCTCTCCTTTTTCTTTCTTTCCTTTTATCTTTCTTTTCTTTCTTGTCTCTACCTTCTCTCTTTCTATCCCTTCCCTTCCTCCTTTCCTCTCTCCTTCTAAAGCTAGGAGACCACCTGAAACAAAACTCCTTTGGATGAAACCATTTTACACACACACACACACACACTTTGTGCCTTGCCTCATTGTTTGCTTTTAGCGGTGGGCTGACTGTCAAAGTACTTTTCAAGCACCAGCAGCATTGCTGCCTCCCAGAAACCCGGGTGATTGACTGACTGGGCCTTTTACACCGTGCTGGCAGCACACTTGGATCAGTGCCTCTTCAGCAAGCAAGCTTCTCTCCAGAGCAGCCATGGGGAGGAGGTGGATTTGCGGGGAGTTGGAAGGGGTAGTGGGTGGGAAGCTTGTTTAGACAGGTGTGTTGGAATTCCAGGTGGAGAGTAAAATGAAGGGAGTTCTTCCTGGCCAGTCTCCCAGGGACTGGGCACAAATGGATGATCACGCCCGGTCCCACTTTGCCCAGAAAGGCCGGCAGGAAAGGCTTCCAGGTCCAACAAAGGCAGTAGGCAGGACTTCCCTCCCTTTTTGGGGAATTTTTAAACAAGGGGCTGGGAACTTCAAGCGAGGTGTGTGCTGCAGCCTCTCCCACCCTGCTGGCAGCTCTGGGCTAGCAGCGGTTTGGCTTTTTTT
>CM019150.1:120003807-120020646 GCA_009733165.1 Naja naja | reverse complement strand
AAAAGGGCCATGCAGGAGCCTCACAGAGCTTCTGCACTGCCCATTTTCAGCCAGGAGAGTGTTACAGGAGGCCAGGGAGGCCAAAAATGAGGCACCGGGGGAGGTGGTGGCATGCAGCCTCCTACACATTGTTTTGGCCAGCGGGTACTGCAGGAGGCATCTGTCCCATCTCTCCGTCTCCCTCCCCTGGCTTCAGGAGAACTACAATGCTGATCTGGAAGAAATCCAGTTTGATAATTTTAATATTGTAGTAGTTTTTTTAAGGAGCTTCCATTTTTTAGAGGCTCAAAACAGGAGCCTCCATAAAAATGGAGACCCCTTTAAAAAACTTTACAGCATCTGAGAATAGAACCTGTTGCAAAATCAGAGGAGTTTGTCATGATGCTGGCTCTGTTAGGAACTGATCCTGGCTGGGTGCCTCTCTCTCAAAACTGAAACAGCAGAAAGTAAAGAGAGAGCTTAGTGGAGACCTGATAGCAGATTTCCAACACCTGAAGGATTATTACAGGAAAGAGGAGCTGGCAGATCACTGAGGCTTCAACTGGTGCAGAACGTACAAGGCTGGTTGTGATGGGATTATCCCGATACTCCCATATTACACCCCTCCTGCACGAACTGCATTGGTTGCCATTGCCCCGTGATTCAAGGTGTTGGTGATTACATACAAAGCCCTACATGGCTTGGGTCCAGGGTACTTAAGAGAGTGTCTCTTGCCAACATCGCTTCCCTCCCCTGTGCACTCTTATAGGCAGCCCCTTGGGTGCCGCCAGCTAGACAGTGTCGGCTGGGCACTCCTCCAGGAGTAGGGCCTTCTCTGTGGGAGCCCCACCCTGTGGAATCATTGCCCTTGGGCTGTGGTTGGCCCCTGACCTCCTGCCTTCCGTCACCTGAAGACGGGTTTTTCAGCAGGCCGGCCTGGACTGAGGTGGGTGGGTTTTTAAATTCATTTTTATATCTAGTTTTATCTGTTTTAGATTTTGTTTGGCTTGGGTTTAATTCAATTTTAGTAATTTTAAATTTTGCATTGTATAATTTTTATGATGTGAGCCACCCTGAGTCCTTGGGAGATAGGCATACAAGTCAAACATTAAATTAAATTAAATTTACTCTTCATAGCATCTGATGGCAAAACAAGAAGCTAAATCTTGTCAGAAAGAGATCCAACCTGGAAATAAGGAGGACTTTCCTGACAATGACAACAATTACTCAATGGAACAGCTTGTTGTCCAGAGTTGTGGGTGTTCCACAGCTGGACATTTTCAAGAAAAGATAGGAGAATCATTTGTCCAGGATGGTATCAGAACCCCCTTGGGTAGGGGGTTGGAGTAGAGGATCTCTGAGGTCCCTTCCAGCGTATGATTCTATGATTCAATACCAAACTATGGTCTCAACCAAATATGAGAGTCATTACTATACTCACGCTTTGGTGTAATTCAAGATAAAGTCACTCCTTTTCACTGTCAAATTGGATGTTTGAGGCAATTCCTTATGATATTTGGCATCTATGTTCAAAGGAAAACCTGGATGCCATTCTGCCCATCTAGATAAAAATAAGAATTATTGAACAAAACTCTTTGAGTGATTTTCAGGACTAAAACAATTAAATATTTAAAATATTAATATTTCAGAACAAGGAAACAAATGGTTATCAGTTCTTTGTTTATA
Source organism: Naja naja (assembly GCA_009733165.1). Taxonomy (NCBI): domain Eukaryota; kingdom Metazoa; phylum Chordata; class Lepidosauria; order Squamata; family Elapidae; genus Naja; species Naja naja. The sequence continues at coordinate 120,018,981 of CM019150.1, read as the reverse complement.
TAAATTGTTTTAAAATCCAACTGGGAGAACTCTGGGGAGGAAAAATTTGGAAATGACTGGCAACTGAGATGGATATAGATAACTATAGAAGAATGGCTATCGGATTTCTTGGAATACATGTCGGAATATATTTTGTATTGCAACAACTACAGGACTCAGGGGTTCTTGGTGCTCTCTGGTTTTTGTTGCAGATGTTTCATTACCCTAAACTAGGTAACATCATCAGTGCAACTAAGGAGTGCTGTTTGCTGTCATTTTATATTCTGTGACTTGCCTGTCTACGTGGGTGGTGGTGGTCTTTGAGATTCTTTGGTTGAGCGGTTTACAAATGGCTCTTTGGCAGTTTCTTGATTGGGGAATTGTTTACTTGATTGTTGTCCATTAAGACTTAGATTAACCTTGGAGTTAATCTAAGCTGATATGGGTGCTGATTACTGATGAAGAAGTGCTGGAGTCTTTTTGGTTTTTTTTAGCTGGCTGATTGTCTCTTTTGCATATATAGAAGTTGTAAATGTCTATGTGTCTATTGATAGAAGATTTAACAGATTAACAGAATTGGAAGGGATCTTGTAGGTCATCCAGTCCAACCCCCCTCTCCAAGCAGGAGACCCTACACCATTTCTGACAGATCAGTCCAGTCTCTTCTTGAAGGCTTCCAGTGAAGCTCCCACAACTTTCGAAGGCAAGCTGTTCCATTGGTTGATTATTCTGTCAGAAAGTTTATTCTTATTTTTAGGTTTAATCTCTCCATGATCAGTTTCCACCCATTATCCCATCCTTGTCTGACCTTTGGGTGCCTTATAAAATTGACCCCTTCCTCTCTGTGGCAGCCTCTCAAATATTGGAATACTGTTATCATGTCTCCCCTGGTCCTTCTCTTTATCAGACTAGTCATGCCCAGTTCCTGCAATCGTTCATTGTATGTTTTAGTCTCCAGTCCCCTAATCATCTTGGTTGCTCTTCTCTGCACTCTTTCTAGAGTCTCAACATCTTTTTTATAGTGTAGTGACCAAAACAGTACACTAAGTGTGGTCTTGCTAAGGCTTTAATAGAGTGGTATTAGTACCTCACTTGATGGTGATTGTATCCCTATGTTAATGCAACTTAGGATACCATTGGCTTTTTTGGCTGCCAACACACACTTTTGGCTCATACGGTATTTAATTGGTTGTCCATTAAGACTCCAAAATCCCTGTCAGTTATTGCTATTAAGCCTGGTTTCACCTAGTCTATATTTGTATTTTTGTTTTTTCTTGCCTAAGTGTAAGACTTTACTTTTCTCTACATTGAATTTCATTTTGTTAAATAGGGCCCAGTGTTCAAATCTGTCAAGATCCATCTGGATCTTGAGCCTATCATGTAGGGTGTTGGTCGGGGGTGCAATTCAATCGGTATAACAACTGGTTCAGTGACTGTGCGCCTGCGCTCTATCTGCATGCTCTGCTTAAAAGCTAACGCTTACCTTCAACTGCAGCTGAAGAAAACAGCTGAGGCGCGGCAAACCGCTCTGCTGTGTGAATCAGCTCTGCTCTAACAAAAAGACATAAAGCATAGGAAAGAGCAGGGACAGGCAGGTAGGCCCTCATGCTCATCGGGGAGAACCGGTTCAGAGCCAGCTGATCGTCAGAACAAAGGGTTTGCCTGAACCGGTCCAAACAGGAGAATCCCACCCTGGTGTTGGCTATTCCTGCCAGCTTAGTATCATCCACAAATTTGGTAAGTTCCCCGTCTGTTCCCTCATCTAAATCATTTATGAACATGTTGAAGAGTACTAGGTCTAAGACAGAACGCTGTGGTTCCCCACTGCTTACCTCCATGTAGACGAAGTACCATTAAGGACTTCTCGTTGAGTATGGTTTGTCAGCCAGTTACAAATCCATCTGATGGTGAGGCTATCTATTCCTCTTTTTCTAGCTTACCAAGAAGTAGTTTGTGGCCTACTTTGTTGAATGCCTTGCTGAAGTCTAAGTATATTATGTCCACAGTATTTAACTGGTCTACTAATGTAGTCACTATGTTGAAGACTGAAATAAGATTGGTTTGGCATGATCTGTTTTTAACAAACCCGCTGACTAGTTATTACTTTTACTTGTTTCTAGATGTTGGCAGATCTGGGGTATTTCTACTACTACTACTACTACTATTATTATTAATAATAATAATATTAATATTATATTATTATTACTATATTATTATTATTATTATTATTATTATTATTATTATTAATTTCCAGTATCTTCCCAGGGTTCATTAGTCTGTAGTTTCCTGGATCTGTTTTTTTCCCTTCCCTGTTTTTTTGAAGATGGGAACCACATCAGCTCTTTTCCAGTCCTCTAGTTGTTCTCTGGTGCTACAGGATCTTTGAAAGATGTGGTACAGTGGTTCTGAGATGACATCTGCCAGCTCCTTTAGAACTCAGGGATGTTCCTCCTACAGTTACTGCTATTAAGCTTGGTTTCAGCCAGCCTATATGGTTGTCTTGCCTAAGTGTAAGACTTTACTTTTCTCTATATTGAAGTTCACTTTGTTAGATAGGGCTCAGAGTTCAAGCCTGTCAAGATCCATCTGGATCTTGAGCCTATCATCTGGCTATTCCTGTCAGTTTATTATCATCCTAAATTTGCTAAGTTCCCCTTCTATTCCCTCATCTAAGTCATTTATGAATATATTGAAGAGTACTGGGCCTAAGACAGAACCCTGGGATGAAGCTCCCACAACTTCTGAAGGCAAGCTGTTCCATTGGTTGATTGCTCTCTCAGAAAATTTCTCCTTATTTCCAGGTTGAATTTCTCCTTGTTCAGTTTCCATTCATTATTCCTTGTCTGGCCTTCAGGTGCTTTAGAAAATAGCTTTGTCAGAGTGCCCTGCTTCTAGAAATTCCCTGGCATTTTTGGACTTAGCCTGGTCTAGGATTGTCACATTTTTCCCAATTGAAAATATGGTTAAATCTGTCTATATGTTGTGAAATTAAATAATTTTTGTCATGTCTTCTGACTGCCAGTTGGTCTTAGTGGATGCATTCTGCTAATCTTCTGCCTGTTTGTCTTACATAGTGGTTGTTACAGTTCTTACACTATATGTTGTAGATGACTCCCATTTTTTATTCTGGGGTTGATGGGTCTTTTGGTTTGCTTAGGTCACAGGAGTGTCAATATTTCATTGAAAGTGGCATCAGGGTTGTATTTGACCTTAGGGGTTTGGGTGTGTGTGGCTGGGGGGCCATTGCCAGGATGGGTGTGGTCAGCTCGACATCACTTGTTGGGGCGCCTGTGGCAACCCGGTTTTTCAGCTGCAATGGCCTCCTGCAGCCCTCTGCCAGCGAAAACGACTATTTTCACTGGCAGAGACACCAAGGGCTGGTCCTTCACTGTTTCCAGACAGCCCTATGGGTCAGATCTAAGCACCTCATGGGATGGATCTGGCCCACAGGCCTTGAGTTTGACACCCCTGGCTTAGGATGTGTGAAGGACTTTAGTTGGCTTGCGTGCTGTGCTGATTCCATGTGGTTGTAGTAGTCTGTTGGTGGTGTCAACAAACTGATAGGTCCTCTTGGAAGGGGGAGAGGGGGTTAAGATATAACATTAACCCGTTTTTGTTTCTTATATGTTTTTTAAGAGGTGAATTTTTCAAGGGGGGACGCCTGTCAGCTTTGGAATCCTTATTAAAAGCTGCCACATACCTGCGGAGGATGGAAGGGGGCTGCTGTTGTTTGAGTAGCTTTCAGTAGAGAAAACAGTCAAAATAGATATATAAAATTTTCAAGGTCATTCTCTATGATGCAGCAAGAATTGTAGCTGAAGGGTGATTGGTTCACGTGATTTATGATGTGAAAGAAAAGGGGTGGGTGTAGGTTGAGTCTTGTGGGAAGTCTGGGAGGAAACTTTAGTTTTGGAATTCCACAGATGTGCCAAGTTTCTGTTTTAATAAAGCACTTTGAGATTATGGTTGCCTCGGAGTTACTGATTGGAACGGATAATTTCTGGAACCCTGACAGGTGGTTTCTGAGATTCTCTTAATGTATGGCAGTACATTTTAGAGTTTTTGTTGATTGTGCTATATTGGGTTGAGTGGTCAGGGACTTTTTGATAAAGTTGTGTATATTCATTTTGTTGGAATGCATTGTATAAATGTTCGATTTCCTTTTTTTGCTGTTCTGGGTTGTTGCAGTGTGTTTGGGCTCATTTAAACAAAGTACTTACACACAACTTCTCTTGTGGGAGGTTGGGTTGTTGCTTTGGTAGTGGAGCACCTGGTTAGTATGGGTAGTTTTTCTGTAGACTTGCATTTCTAGTTTGCCATTGTGGTCTCTGCTGATCAGGATGTCCAGGAAGGGTAGTGAGTTGTTTCCTACTTCTCTAGTAAACTGGATTCCTTTAAAAATTATTGATGGTTCTGTGGGAGTTCTCTAATTGGTCTTTTTTTATTAAGGTGAAGATGTTGTCTACATATCTGATCCATATTTTTTGTTGTATTTATGGATGTGCTATAGCTTCTAGACCAGAATCACCAATCTTTCGGACCTCAGGGACACTAAATTCATAATTTTAAATCCCGCAGACCACTAATATGAATCCAGCAGGTTGCTCACTGAAGGGCCTGGACTCCCAGTAATGGGATGGGGTCCTTCAGGCACTTAGCTTGGCCGCCTGTTTCTGCAACGTTAAACACTCAAAGAGCCATTTGGACCCATTTCCCACAGAAAACAAAACACTGGGATCTCTCATCTCTCTCTCTCTCTCATCTCTCTGTCTCATCTCTCTCATCTCACATACCCCTCTTTGTCTGTCTCTCTGTCTCTTTCTCTCTTTTTCTTTCTCTCAACTCTTCATCTCTCTCTCTTCTCTCTCTCTCTCTCCCCTCTTTGTCTCTCTCTGTCTCTTTTTTCTCTCTCTCTTTCTCTTTCTCTCTCTCATCTCTTCCCGGGCGGCACTTCTTTCTTCTCCTTGTAGCAGTGAGCTGCATGGCTTTTGAAATGGTGGTTTCTCTTCGGCTGCCGAACTCGATATCCAAGAATGTTGGATTTCAAAAGCCAAGGAGCTCAGTGCTACAAGCAGAAGTGGTGCCAGGAAGCCTGACAGTAAAGTGAACGACTGGGCTTTCGCTTTTCCAGACTCCGAGGACTGAAGCTTCTATTTTCGCAGAAAGGTAGAGTTGTCTGTGAGCCTGTGAGCAACTCCTGAATCTGCCTATGCTTGATTTTGGGTAAGTTGCTTTTTTTTGATTTTGGAATTTGTGACTGTGAGAATTTGTGTTTTTCTGTGATTGTTTTCATATGATGGTGTTGTGTAATTTTGTGAGTTTGCTTGCAAGCAAATTTTATGTTGCTTTTATATTTTGCTCTCAAGGCTGCTCTGAGTTTTTTTCTTTCAGCTGATGATTCTTTTCCTAAAGGGGGGAAGGGTGACTTGAGTTTCTTGGCACTGTTTTCTGAGGTTTCTCCTGCTGTAAGGTTTCTGGCACTGTCCTTCCCACAGAACAATGCCACCTGGCTGGAATCCTGAAAAAAGCTTCAATACATTTTAAAGATGAAACATCTAAAAAGCTTAGGTGACTAAACATGGCTTCTCCTGGTTTTTCTCTCTCTCCTATGGAGAGAGCATTCCATTAGGGACTGTTGGTCCTGGGAGGACCTGGGCTAATGTAAGATAGACAGGTAGTGTTAGCTAGGAAAGATTTTTTTAATAAGTTTTTTATTTTCAATATGAACATACATATTTTATGAACATTGCATTACCCAGGTCAATTCTTTTTTAAACAACAAAAACAGTAATAATGCTTATAAATATATATGATTCTAATCTTCCAACTTCCACAACTTTGACAGTGCTATTCTTTTTTTTTCATAATCCATTTCTCATTTTCCCATTAATTCCTTTAAACATAATAACATTTCTTTGTACCTTGTATAGTCCCTAAATACTATTATTTGATATTTTCTAAGAATTATTCATAGTTCCACCATCACTTCAATATTCCAAATATGTAGGATTAATAATAATAATGCTAAGTATTAACGTTTAATGAATTCTGGGAGTGTATCTCAAACTCCCACACAGCTCTAATCCACAATTATTTTAAATTCATAATATGCTTTAACACACTATTCATAATAATAATACATTTTAATTACCTAGTCCAAAATTCCCATCTACTGTTTTGACTTGTTATTAAATTCTATTTTCTCTTTAATATATATACCAATATTTTGCCTGCATATATTTTCCCCTTTTATTTAAATATTTTCTCATTATCCATCATCTCTCATCCTTCTTAAAATTCCATCATTTATTGATTTTTTTAATCACCTTTTATCTCTCTCTTAGCATCTTACATCTCTTTTTTTTTGTATCTACTAACCTCCTTCTGAGTACCTTTTATCTTTTCTGTTGTATTTGAACTCCCATCATCAAAGCTTCTTTTGGATTTTTCTTAAAGAATTTTTCTTTTCTTTCTGTTCTGTTATACATTTTATAAGGTTAATGTCTTCTATTCATTGATCCTTTCTCCTCTTTATTTTTAACTTCTTGCATCTCATATTTGCTTTTCCCCTTCCACTATCTTTTCTAACTTCTCACCAGTTTCTTGAGTGTCATATTTTCTTTTCCTCCAATTATTTAGTAGCTTCTACCTTTATTTCTGTATCTTTAAACAATCCCTTTGTCTCATTATTGCTTTTCCAAAATTCATGCATATATTTTAACATAATCAATATTTCTCCATAAAACTCTATTGTTTCCTGGAAATCCATTTTATAAAACCCCTTATTTTACGATTTACAATTTATATTTCCCCAGTTATATATCTCCCAATTACTCAAATTTTAAAGTCTTAGGGTCAAAGTTGGTAAATTTCTCACCCAGTTTAAATGCTCTGTCCATTCACCACTCCAGCACAATTCTTATAGTCCCGATTGTCCCTGCTTCATGACAGCCTGAAAATGGCCGTCATCCCTGCTGTCATTCGGGGAGAGCTTGCTTCAGATCTATGAGGAAATTGCAGTTTTCCTCATGGTCAACAAAGTGTCTCTCCTTCATTCACCGCCCCTCCAAGGCGACTATGACCCCAAAAGGTTTCCTGACAACGGATACTGGCTGGATTTCGCAGGACTCAGAAGAGCCTGCTATTTTCCAGCCATTCTTGCAGCGACGTCAACTGGAAGCTCAGCTAGGAAACATTTTTGTGGCAATATTAACAAATTCCCTTGGTTTGGTAATCGTTGTTCCATTTTAAGTGTTTATTTTCCAATGATTAATTAACTGTAGTTATGAAAAATCAACCATTATCTTTTGCATGTCATTCTTACAGGCTGTTATTCTTAAATCCACTTTCAGCTCAGTCTCAGACTGGTGAAACTGAGTAACATCTGTTACTATAGTGTCAGACACTAAGAGTGACTAAATATTACTGATCTCTGCTCCTTGGATGAAAAGAGTGTGCATTGTTGGGTGAAAACAGAGATCCCTTCAGTTACCTGTAGTCTTCAACTTACAACCATACAATCGAGTCCAAAGCCTTTAACAGGATGAAAAGGCAACAGAGTTTGACTACTTTTTAACAAGAGACAAGATTGGAAGTGGATCCAGATACAACAGAATTGGATCCAAAACCACAAGCACCACAAGCACCATTTGGAGAAAACAGCAAGTCCAACTCTGAAATTGAAAGAAATCTTTCTGACTGCTGGACATGGCAACTATAGCAACTTTCAAGAGAACTATGAGGGACTGGAAGTTTCCAACAAAAATTAGGTTGCAAGTACTGTGCAAAACATGACTTAAAGAGAAAGGTGTTCATGTGTCCAAAGAATGGAAACATTTCAAGATTGAGGCAGCAGGGAAAAATAAAGAAATAAAACAAGCGTCTTTAAAAAAAAACATTTTTCATCAAAAGCTCACACCATTTGCAGAGAGAACTTAAAACAAGGGGAGCAGGATGCTATAACAAAGGAATAGATAAGATGTCTGAAAAATATTGTAGAATATTCAAAATAGTTTACAACCTGGCAAAAGGATGTAAACCATTTTCAGACATAGAAGATGTGATGCAAATTGAAATGCAAATTGAAGATGGACTAGATATGGGATTGCATTCACGGTCAACTGCAGTGAAAGTAGTTGATTTCATTGCAAAAGAAATTAAAACCAAATTGTTTACTAAAAGTATTGAAAAGAATCTGAAAATATGTTTGATTATTGACGAAGCCTCAGTGCCATCATGCAAACCAGTTGTGATACTTTTCTTAAAAGTTGAGGATTCAGTTCACCAACCATTTTTGTTGAGCTTGTTGAACTGGAAAAACAAGATGCAGAGACAATATGTTCTTCAGTTATGGGAAGTTTAAATAATGTTGGGTGTACTAAGGACTACCTAAAAAAAATTTAATAGCATTTTGCTCTGATGGTGCCAGACTTATGCTTGGAAGAAAATCTAGAGTGAGCACTAGAATAGCAAAAGACTTTCCAAACATCATAATATGGCACTGCTTAAACCATCGCCCCCAACTTGTTTTAGATGACTCCATAAAGGACATAAAGCAACTAAATCATTTAAAAATATTTATTGACAAGATATTCACTATTTTTCATAAATCCAATAAGAGCCAAATGGCACTTACCAAAATATCCGAACAACTTGAAATTGAAATCATAAAGATTGGTAGAGTTTTGGGACCAAGATGGGCTTCCTGTAGTTTAAGGTCAACCCTAGCTGTGTGGTGTGCTTATCCAGTGCTACATCAGTATTTTCATTCAAATGAAAAATATTCAGGTATGGCTGCCCGTCTTGAAAATATATATTTTATAACTGATTTGGCATCAATGATCGACATTCTAAACAAAATTTCTCTTCTTTTAAATGCACTGCAAGCAAGAAATACAGACATCATAAAGGCTGAAAAACTTGTGATAAGAACAATTAAAGCATTTGAAATGCTTAGAAAGGAAAGGTCCATACAAAAAAAAGTTGATGGATTACTTCAGAAACCTTTAAAAATATAAGATTTGTACAAAATCATCAATTTGTTGGACTTCCTCAGGAAAGAGCCTTGGTGGTGCAGGCTGTTAAACGCCTAGCACTTAGTTCCACCTGCCTGCAATTAGTGCAGGTTCGAATCCCACCAGGCTCAAGGTTGACTCAGCCTTCCATCCTCTCGGGTAGGTAAATTGAGGACCCAAGATTGTTGGGGGCAATAAGCTGACTTTGTAAAAATGCCGCTTGGGGGCCAAAAGCCCTAGTAATAAGTAGCATATACAATGGAATGAAGGCTATTGCTGAGCGCATTGGGTTGTGCTCCAAAAAATCTGTAAACTGCCCTTAGTCTTGGAGAAGGGCATATAAATGCGAATTTAAAAAAGACTTTTAAAGCATCATAACAAATTTGAAGAAAAGACTAAAGGATTGTAAACATTTAAAACAGGTAGACAATTTCAAGACATGAATAAATTACAATTTCTCAATTTTTGGAGCCAGATTACTGGAATATTGAAGAAGGAATAGTTCCATAGACAGCAGCTGAAGAACAATTGCTTGAATTTAGTGACATTTTCATTTATGAAATTAATATCAACAATTATAGAGATTTTTAGAAAATGTTTTAAAGGATTCCCAGAAATATGCAATTCCTGACAGTATTTTAAAAGCTAAAGATATTGTCAGAACAATTGCTGTAAATTCAGCAGAAGCGGAAAGGGGTTTTTCAAAAATAAAAATCATATGCAAAGAAAAGAACCCACCTGTTTCAAACCTAACAAACCTAATGACCATTAGTGTAATTGGCCTACCTCTAAAAGAATGGGACCCTATTCCTACAGTCAAAAAATGGTTGAGAACATATCACACAGCCGATGATGCTCGAGTAAAAGCAAAGAAAAGTGCAAGTGAGGAAAACGCCAATGACACATCAAATTGGCAATACTTTAAAGACAAATAACACTTTTATTGTTCTTATGTAAGTATTTGTGTACCTCTTTGTTTTGTGTACTTCTTTTATTCTTATGTAAGTATTAAATGCACAAAATAATAAACTACCTTTTTGTATATCTTCTTTATGTAGATTATTAGGGCAAAGAAGTAACGTCACATGACCACCAAGCCATGCCCACACAGTCACATGACCAAGGTACTCCCACCAAGCCATGCCCACAGAACCGGTAGCAAAAAATTTTGAATCCCACCACTGTTCTCTATGGACTTTATTGTGGACTTGCCTGCAAATTCAGGGAATGCTGTAAGAAGCTGGGCCCAAAGTACACAGGATTCTTCCAGATTATCTGGATCATAAATCCTGTTACTATAGAGCTGCAGCTGCCAAAAAGCATCAAGCGAGTATACCCAGTGTTTCATTACAATCTATTGAAACTTTTCCGTAGCTTGGAATTAAGACCTGCTATGGAGAAGCCTCCCCCTCTCATCCTAGTCAAAGGTGAGGAACATTATGAAATCAAGGAGATTCTAGATTCCCAGTACCATAGGCAGAAACTGCAATGTTTGGTGTTCTGGAGGGGCTATTCCTTAGTGGGATAGTGGTGCTTGCAACAGAAGTGAAGGGGCTGTTAGTGTGCAGATTTGATGTCAAACATTCAGGTCAGCCCCAATGAGGAGAAGACAATTAATGTCTAATGTGATGTGCATCTTTGTGTTTATTTTCTAGCACTATCATTTCTCTGGTGCTAATCCCTACTGGTGGGACAGATGCCAGCACACACAGCCCCAATGGCAAACGGCAACTCCCATTCAGGCACCCCTGGCAGCAGTGAGGTTTGCTTGCCTCCCCTAGCGGTCCAGTTCAACGGGTGATTCAATAATTTGGCCTACTTCCTGACCCGGGTCTGGAACTACATGGAGTGCCATGGACCGATGTACCCAGACAAGCGTGCCCAGGACACTGTCATTACATCTAACCTGGAGAGGAATGCAGCAAGACAATGAGGGGGCTCTGGAGCTGCAAGATCTGGATGCTTTCATGCAGGTACTGTGAGACAGATTCCTAGACACCACAGCAGCCTGGCATGCAGAGGTCCATATCAACTCCCTACGGCAGGGCTAGCAGCCAGTGGCAGAGTGTACATCCAAGATTTCCATAGCCTGGCACCTTACCTGAGAGATTGGCTCAAGTGTATGATGGTCTGCCAATTCTGGGAGGAGCTGAACAAAGAACTGCCTCTCCTGAGGGCTCCACAACACCCAAGCATGGTACCAGTTAGCCACAAATGCAGAACTCTATCTGATGGAATGCCAGGAGCACACTGCACCTGAGAACTGTCACTGCCGAATGCCCAAGAGATGTCCAATGTGGGAAGGAAGGCCACCAAGCAGCTGATTGCCTCATGCCACAGCCAACATCTGCACTGCAAACCTTGGAACTTAAAGGTATTAAAGCCAGCAAGGAAGCTATCCCTTAAGTAGCTCCAATGGGCTTAGTATTCTAACTGCTTCAATTTCACCCTTTGCTACTTGTCGGTGGGAAGAATTTCTTAGCAGATGCCCCTCTCACATGCCCCAGAACCAGTGGTGAGCTTCAAACTTTTTTACTACCGGTTCTTTGGGCGTGGCTTATTTAGTGGGCATGGCTTGGTGGTGCCTGGGTGGGCATGGCCAACTTGAGGGGTGCCTTGCCTGGCCTCTTCTCAAAGAGATACAATTCCCCTATTTATTTACTATTACTGAACATCCAAAATGCACTATTTAATCCTATGTATATATGCCATATCACGTACATACATATTACATAGTATAGTATGTGTATAAGAACAAAAGATACATTATCTACTATATATACATTATGTATGTACTGCACACACACACACACACACACACACACACACACACACAGAGAGTTCTTCTAAAATTATACACATTCAACCTCACTGCATTTGGAAAAACACCCCCAGAGTCCACTTTCTGCCACACATTTAACTATAATTTCTGTACATTAGAACATTGCACACACCTTCAGATTTACTTCCCTAGTCTGCACATGACCATTAGACCCAGGAGACATCATGGATTGAGTAAAATGTGGTGAAACTCACTTAACAACACTCTTGCTTAGCAACCAAAATTTTGGGCTCAATTGTGGTCATAAGTGAAGGACTATCTCTACCTTCCTCTGCATGGCAATCCTAGTAAACTCCTCCTTTCTGGCAATTTTCCTCTCTGTTAGAGGCACCAAAATAATCCAGATGATATAAAGGCAGAGGTCTCCAAACTTGGCAATTTTAAGACTTGTGGACTGGAGCTGGCTGGAGAATTCTGGGAGTTGAAGTCCAGAAGTCTAAGTTGCCAAGTGGAGACCCTAATATAAGTTCTCCTGTTGGAGCAGGGGGCTGGACTAGAAGATGACTTCCAGCCCTAGACTGCTGTGCAGTTTCAAAGAGTCTTCTGAAGCCAGGTTTGTGTCCTTCCTTCTCTCCTTTTTCTCTCTCTCCCTTACTCCCTCCTCCATGTATCTATCCATCCATCCAACTATATCTCATTCACTTTCTCTCCCTCCCTCCTCCCCTCTTCTTTTCTGTCCCTTCCATCCCTCCATCCCTTTATCTATCCCTTTTCTTCCTTTCTCTTTCTCTCTCCCTTTTTCTTTCTTTCCTTTTTATCTTTCTTTTCTTTCTTGTCTCTACCTTCTCTCTTTCTATCCCTTCCCTTCCTCCTTTCCTCTCTCCTTCTAAACTAGAGAACCACCTGAAACAAAACTCCTTTGGATGAAACCATTTTACACACACACACACACACACACTCGTGCCTTGCCTCATTGTTTGCTTTTAGCGGTGGGCTGACTGTCAAAGTACTTTTCAAGCACCAGCAGCATTGCTGCCTCCTCAGGAAACCCGGTTGATTGACTGACTGGAGCACACACACCGTGCTGGCAGCACACTTGGATCAGTGCCTCTTCCGCGCAAGCAAGCTTCTCTCCAGAGCAGCCATGGGGAGGAGGTGGATTTGCGGGGAGTTGGAAGGGGTAGTGGGTGGGAAGCTTGTTTAGACCATGTGTTGGAATTCCCCGCGGTGGAGAGTAAAGTAACGAAGGTTCTTCCTGGCCAGTCTCCCAGGGACTGGGCACAAATGGATGATCACGCCCGGTCCCACTTTGCCCAGAAAGGCCGGCAGGAAAGGCTTCCAGGTCCAACAAAGGAGCAGTAGGCAGGACTTCCCTCCCTTTTTTGGGGAGATTTTTAAACAAGGGGCTGGGAACTTCAAGCGAGGTGTGTGCTGCAGCCTCTCCCACCCTGCTGGCAGCTCTGGGCTAGGCAGCGGTTTGGCTTTCCTGAGTGCCTGCGACCTTACCTTCTTCCTGAGGCTGGTGGCAGAGGGAAAGGCGAGCTAGCCAAGACTGAGCTGTCATGTGTTGGCTCCCCAGCCCGCATCTTGTCCCCTGCCAGAATTCTTCACAGCTGCTGGGGCTCACCTGCCAGTGGGCTCAGAGGGCAACCAGGCAGCACGAGGCTATGCTGCCTGCTTGCCTCTGCCAGCCCCTCCCTGCTGGGCTGAGAGCAAGGGAAGGGGTGGCAGGCAAAAGGCAGTGCAGCGTCATGCTCCCTGGTCGACCCCCACACCCAGCACACAAGGCCCAGCATCTGTGGAGAATCCAGGCAGTGGGGTGAGATGAAGGCTGGTGAGAGCTGGCAGCTCAGCCCTGGGCTGCCTCCTCTGCCACCAGTGGGGAGGCAGCTAGGCTACTGGCCACATGGGATGGAGCAGTGGCGCCAGCAGGCAAGCCAGGCAGGGATGGGGGGCAGCTAGCTAGCACCTCTGACGCCACTTGCTTCATTATTTACTAGATGTTGCTGCATGCAAAGACTGACTTGTTGGGATAATCCTTGGAAGTGGGTCTTTCTCCGTGAGCCAGCACAAAATAGTGGACATGAAATAGACTTCCCCCAATGCCAATCCCTCTGGTGGGTGGAATTGCATCTCTTCCAAGGAACTGAGGGGGGGGCTGAATGGTGGCCCTGTCAGACAGGCCAGTGGTGGGTGAGGCTCCATTCTGGCTGGGCTGCCTCTCCCTTCCCATCACTGGGAAGCAGGCATCGCATCCACCAATAGGGCCCCAGCATTTCATGGACTCCCAGAGAACTAAACTTAAAATCCAACTTTTCTTCCTGTTCAAGAAGTGACCTTGTAGGGATGTTACATTCATGCACTGGAGATAAGCGGAAGCAGGATGATGAAATGTGAGCCTGGAGATGCTAAAGAAGACTTCAAGGGCGGGAAAGGGGGTGAGGGGGTACTCCTTTCCTTGCTATCTGTGCCCTTTATCCCTAATGCCTCCCCCACGTTTCAAGTGTCCAGCTCTGTCTACCAATATCATAACTTGCTTTTTATGTACCAATGATTATAAGGAAAGATTATAAAGAATTGCAACAAATAGATAAATGGATAAAATATAATTTTTAAATCTTAGGTTGGACAGGAAGGTTCAAACCCTCATCAAGCAGCACACTAGGTCAACAACAAGGCGGAGGCGGAGAGTAGTCCGTAGTTATTCTGGAACAAGGGCAAAGCCTTCCCACCACCACCTGTAGTGTAGCCACCCCAGGGTTACCCAAGCCTTGGGGGATGGCAGGAGGACAGCAGCCCTGAACTGCATGGGGTGATGGAGGTTGTTCAGGCACGCCTCAGCTATGTGTGAACCTCAGCATGAAGCTGGCACCTGGAGGGCAGGAGGTGGACTAGCAGCAACTCCCTGGCAGCAGCATCCCCAGAGCAAATGAAGCACAGCTTTCCCACTGGGTATTGAGGCAAAGCCAGCTGGTTCACGGCTTTTGGGAGACTCGGAAAGCTTTGGGATGGTCACCAACCACCGTGCTGCACTTCTCCTGATGCTGGGGTGTGTGTGTGGGCTGGAGGAAGAGTGAGGCTAAGGGCACGAACAAGGCAGCCATCTAAGTGCGCCTCATTTTCACATCACACAGCTCTCCCAGGGAGGTAGGAGATGGAGAGAACATGGTCCCTGGGGGACTGGCCAGGAGCACCTGGCGGGCTTGGGGCTAGACTGGATGACTGGTTTCTTGAGTGGCGTGAGCAGCTGGGATCACCACTTGGGGATGCTGCCAGGCCTGGATCGACAAGCTGCCTCGCCTGGACAGCTCCAAAGTAAAATGTGGAAATGCCAGAGAGGCCTGCAGGTCAAGGTTGGTTGGCAAGAGCTCCATGTCCAACAAAGGGGCGGGTAGGGAG